>JASDQU010106753.1:295986-309447 GCA_032191745.1 Picea mariana | reverse complement strand
GGATTATTGAACCTCTTTTTGGTTTGTGGAGTCGCCAGATAGTTTACTTGAAACTACCAAAGAAAAGGGAAAACATCCTAGTGGAGTCGCCAGGTAAGCTTGTAAGAAAATAGTCTTTGAGGTAAGGCTTACCGAAAAGATTTGTCGTCTGAGGAGAAATGACTCAGTGTTCCCCTACAACGGCACCAAAATGTTATCGCACAGTTCGTAGCTAGGAGTAAAGGCTATAAGGTAGAAGGGAAAACTGGTGTAACAGGAACCTATCCCACCCAATGTCGCCACGATGGGTAGGCTCTTTCTCTTTAGGGAGGTTAGGCCCAGGGGAGACGCCCTCGGTGACCTGGGGTATTGAAGAGGCAAAAGGTTAGTAGTATGAAGATACGTTTTTCCCCCTTCACAAGTCACCACCCAAACAAAAAGTCTCGGCTAAACAACCAATAATAAAGTAAATCCCCAATGAAGAACACCTGCCTGGAACAAGACAACAACAAAAAGGATATATGCAAGCTATATTTCAATGGGTTAGTACTTTATAAGACTATCTGATAAATATATATAAGCAATTTAGCAATAAATGTTGACGAAGTCAATGTTTATCAATATAGCAATGAAAATAATGTCACATCACCAATAAATACTGGAACAATGTGGCATTCAATGTAACCAATCAACACTTTATTCAATTAATGCCTTAACCACCATTCAATTGCTCATAAAGTAAAACGTTGCTGCAATAAAGATGAAATATCCAATGATGTCGTCAGCAACTTAGGGTTAGTAGGGTTAGCTAGAGCTAGGGTTAGTGTAGTTAGGGTTTCAATTCAAAAGGTTTGAGAGTGTTTGGATCCAATTCTACTTCAACGTTTGAGGCTTTAGATCAGTGCCTTAGGGTTTAATGGAGTCATAAATGAAGGACGCAAGAGTTCAAGGAGGCGAGATTTTAAAAGACTGGAAGGATAAGTTTTTGAAGTGCTGCAAAAGCAGGCCTTCAAAATCATAACCTTAGAGGAGAGAGGCTCACTTCGGTGTTGCTAAAACAAGGCCTCGTGCTCTCTCCTCCTTCCCGACAAACAGCTAGCTCAAATGAAATACAAAATCAAGACAAGAGAGCTTAAACAGGGACAATGTTGCTAAGGCAAGGCTCTTTCATCAAACCCTAAAAGAAAAACGACCCTCGGTGTAGATGACCTAGCCCTGGGACGTCCTCTTTCTCTTGAAGTCAAAATGGTACGACTAACTAAAGGGAGGAAGAAAAAGGAGTGTAGCTATGGCTAGGCTCTCTTCTTCTTCTTCAATGGCTGAAATCTTTTCTATCAGGGGACATGAGACAAGGACCTACTTGTGTGCTTGTCACCTAGGGTTTTTATTCAACAAATTATAAATACATGTAATAAAATAAGACTACAACCATTCAATCACGAAGTTTTGCAGAAAAATACTTACAATTCATCAAGAAATAATCATGCAAACCCTAGTTGTAACACCTTCCTTCAAGAAAAACACTATAAAATGCCAAAAATCTCTTCCTTCAACAAGTGTACCTTCCTCAAATCAACCAATAACCCAAATAAGGCGATAAAATCAGGCCTCACTATGAGCGAGTTAGTTTGTGATGATCAAAATGAGAGTGAAAACTCTCAATATATAGTGTATCAATGACCTAATGTTACTTTTTAGGTCATAAAAAGGCCGACAAGGTCATAAAAAGGCCGACAAGGCCATAATGTCAAAATCATATTGTTTTTACATTAAATACTAAGTAAAATCCCTAATCAAGCAAAAGGTGAGACGTCAAGCCCCTCTGAGGGAGACATTATCCCCTTCTAGGGACAGTGCAGCATCCGGAAGCAAGACATTAGCCCTCCTTGGGCTCTTCCAAACTGGCACACGTGTCAACCACCCTATCCATCTGCCATATGCTCATGATGACATCATAAGCCTCCTGGTGACGTCCTGGGTCATCTGGAGCCAACGTTCCACTGCAAGTGGGTCAATCACCCTAGGTCCAGCTCAGCCAAAGTGCCCCTGATGGAACGTCCTCTTCTTCTCCGGTGCAAAGGCATTGATCCATCTCCATCCTGTCTCTATGCCTTGATGGGGTCTCAACATCCACTTGGTGGGCTCTTCAGCCCCATGGAGGTCCGAATTGGTCATCTCCCCATGTGTACGAGTCCAAATAGTGCTTGTCCGTCAGGCATGGTCCTACACATCAAAAGCTACGCCCTCCATGGGCTCATTAGTCAAAGGGATCATAGCAATGCAATTCACATCTAATCATCATTATTATTAAACATATGCATAAAACCCCTAATACATCAGTTAATAGCTCAAAGACATTACAAAAAACCCGGAATACAAGATTGGAGAAAAGGTCAAGGCGTCCTATTGGGCTAGTGTCCACAAGAAAAGGAAAGTTTCCAGAAAGATTTCATCCAAGCCATTTAAGTGAGGTGATGTGGCTAGGGATGTCCAAATATGTGGGCGCAGTGAGGGCCAAGGATGCATAAGTGTTACCTGTGGGTGCCTTTGTAGAAGGCGAGGTGTACCTGTCATAGATGCATTTTTTCCAAGCCCATTCTTGCCTTTATTCTTTTTTATTTTTGTTTTATTCTTTTATTTGTTTTTTTTTGTTCAATAACTAACCAGGGGACACTGCCTTGGCATGGTGACTAGAGCTGACAGTGTTACCCACAAGTACTTTCACAGAGATGAGAAGGTTGGCTCGTGATGAGACCCCCTTTCCCTTGGCCATGAAAGGTCACTGCCCTAGCGTAGTAACCAGATGGTGGCAATGCCATACTGTTAGGTACCCATGGACCTAATAGGTTGGCTCGTGATGAGACCCCCTATCCTCTGAGTAGGTCTTGTTTTGTTAGTTTCCGGGTCCCTCTTNCCCACGAGATAAGGTGCAATCCTGCAAATAGGTCAACCCAATGCCTGGACAAGGGGAATGGGATAAATGAGCAGGAGATAAGATGAAACAGTGGTGCTATGATGGGAGCGGACCATGGCTTTTCAGAAATTCTCCCAGTGGCAAACCAAGACCTATGGGCACAAGCTTGTTAGGGCACCCTGTCAATTTCCCCAAGCATGGTCAAATGGGCTAATGTAAGATCCAAGCAGTTGTTAGAGATAAAAGGAATCAAAGGCATATATTTAAAGGTTTCGATGATCAAAAGTGACACATACCATGATACCTGGACCAATTACCTGATGGAGCAAGAACCTCTTCTGATACAGGATCCAGCCGATGGCGATGGATGTTGCTGCTGCTAACAAGACAAAAGATGATGAATGAAGAAAAGGCAGGCCCTCTAGGGCCATGCTCAGGTCAATCCTGGTCTCGGTACTCCATGTCTAGGACCTGTGGGCCTCAAGACATGATCTCCTAGTTATCCCTAAAAAGTGGGGATAACACTCATCATAAAGCTGAAGGAAAACTTGGCAAGTTGATTCATCGTGAAATTGCTCACAAGGTCTACAATAATGAATAGCCTAGTGATCAACCCAATTAGTGGATTCCAATGGATTCGGTGGCCTTTGATCTTGGGAAGAGGATTTCTTAGGCCATTGGTTATTTGATTGATGTGGGGGCCTACTAGCTTGACCCCTTTCCACGTCAACCAACATATTCTGAATGGTCATATTTTGATTTACTTGGTTGGCCTCCATCTGCTTGATTTGTTTGCATGGTTGACTTCCATTTGTTTGATCTGATTGGCATGATTAATTTCCATTTGTTTAATCAATTGACTAAGTTCCTTCATGCCATCGTTAGAGGGTTTCTGATTTTCAACATTCTTTTCCTTGTCCTCGTAAGGTTGGGAAGAAGACCCTCTAGTAAAACCAGGAATATTAGATTTCCTAGCCTCAAGCATATTCCGTTCAATCCTTATAGTTGTTTCTTGTGTCACTAGTAAATTCTGAGGATCCTTATCCCTTAAGGCATACCTCATCTCTCCTTCAAAAGCCTCTATATAATAAATCAAAATTGCAGCATCCAAAGGCTTAACATCCTGATGAAGGCACTTTACCAAGCTATTAAACTTAGTGTTAAATTCTAACACAGTTTCATTTTCTTTCTTATGACTAGTGGTTAGAGCACCTAGCTGAAATCTATGATCCTGTTGGTCACCCCATCTCTTCCTAAATTCATCCAATATTGCATTAAGGGTGACAAACTTGTTTGCAGGAAAATCTGAAAACCACTCGCCAGCATCTCCTTCTAAAGCAAAGACAAACAATGTCATCTTCACATCTTCTTCGTTATGACCTTTACAATACTTCAATAAACACTTGTCAAAACTTGCGATGTGGGACCTAGCACTTATAGCATCGTTCCCATGGAAGATAGGCAACTTATCAATGGCTTTCTCGGGAACATCGTGAGAGGAACCCTGAATTGTTGCAAGGTTCAAAGGACTCAAACTGGAAGTCATTGTTACATAAGGATTATTGGTGGGATTATTAACAGTTGGTTGATTACTAGTTTGGAACAAGAATTGGATATCGTTGAGTGCTTCCTCCCTTAGACTTTCAAGTAGTCTCCTAGGAGCCAAGCCATTTAGCCTTCTCCTATAAACCTTTTCGGGGTCGGGAAAAGAATAAACCACTCCTTGTGAAGTGCTCCTAGTAGTATACTTGCTAGATTTTTTCAATGGAGTCGCCACTTAGACAAGAATCACACAAAGCTAACCAATCACAGGTCCAAAGAATTTTAAGGCCTAAAAAAATTATTATTTAGTTCTTAAAGAATCAAGTTAAGTCATTTTGACCAAGGATAAATGACTTATCCCAGGCAACGACGTCAAATATGTTGTCGTCCTAATACACACTTGCAAACGCAAGCTAAGTCCGACTCACTTAGTGTATCCTTGGAGGCACAATGCCTAGGTTCACAGCCCACGCTGTCACTTTGACCGGAACCTCTTTCGTCTAGGCTCACTCCTAGGGAAGCAAAGGGGGGTAGTCCCTAGTTTCTAGTTAAGTTTTAAAGTTAACTTCTAGTAGTTGGTTTTAATTTGTTAAGGCTTGGGGGGGTTCTAATCCTAAGATGCACAAGCAGAAATGCAAGATGCAAGGGTTAGTATGTTAAGCAAGACCTTTTCCTAGGGCAACTAAGACAAGTGCCTAAGATTGGGCAAGGGATCAACTTGATGTTAGGGTGATTCGTTACAAGTATGATTACCAGTTATACAAAAGAATAGTTGAATCAAAAATTAAGTACAAGATTTACAAGTAAAGAATGTTAAAATACATCAAACAAGCTAACCACTTTAATGACTTGTGTGCAGGTTACAAGAAGATCAAAGCATCATATTACATTTATGAGATCATAATCAATACATCATCAATGCATCAACAAATAAGAGTTATGATTTTTAAGCACAAGTATTATGAAGATGAATGATACCCACTCTTAGTTATTAAACCCTCAAAGTATTTAGAGATTTTAGTCCAAGGTTTAATTGTTTAATAAGTTAAGGGTTCCTTAAGGTTGAAAGATTTTAGTTACCCTTACAAACTATTTCACCAAAGCCTCATTCTCCTATTGTCAAATGATTGTTGGATGCTCAAGAAGTATGGCAACAAGGCCTACCCTAGCTTCCCAGGTCAGCCCGAAAGATTGAGTTCTCACAGAAAGGACGCTCTGCGCCACGAGACCGTCCGCGACCTAATCATCTTCCGTTGCCCATCAATCCCCGTTTTAGATGTTGAAGATGCTGGTCTAAGGTACCCTAAATAGTCTACTAAGTTAAGATATGAATTAGGTAGACTTTTAGGAGTGTTTTAGAGTGTTTTAAAGATTTTATGACACTTTTAAAATGTGATTTAGTGACTTGGCCGAGACTCACTTCAGCCTAAAATGTTTTTCTTAAGATTATGAAATGAAAGGCATTAACACATATATGCTATGTGAGAGCAAATCACTTAGTTGCACAAATAGATAGCTTGCAAATTTAAGAAAGAAATTACAAGGGCAATAACAACTTGTCAACCAAGAAATGAAGGACAATCACACTTATCTTATGTTTGATTTAACACATTGAGATCCAAGTACAAGTGTGAGAAAGAAAAAGATTTAAGTGTCTGCCTACACTATCAACTTAACCAAAATTTACTTCAAGCATTTGGCAAATGGCCTTAATAGATCATAGCAATAAAGAAAAACACAATTTACTTATTGAAGAATTTAAACACTTAGGAACTTAGATCTAAGCATCTAAGAGAAAGTTTAAACTTTGAAAACCTTTAAGCATGCAAATAGATTTAGTTAAGTTATTGATGTCCAATAGACTTAAGCTAAGGATTAACCATGTATGAGATCTAGATCTAGAATATTTTAGAACATTAAGCACTTAGATCACAATCATATTTTAAAACCCTAACCTCACCACTTGGGGTATTCCTCTCCTAATAGGTAGGCAATTATTTAGATTATTAAGCTTAAGAGAAACTTGAAAATATTGAAGAGAAGAGAGAGGCAAGCAAGCAAGAGAATGAAGCAAGCAAGCAAGAGAATGAAACAAGGCAAAAGACAAGAAGCAAGCCAACAAACAAGCAAACCAAGACCCTAATCCCCACGTCCTAGGCTTAGAGGATGCCCAACATCAACCAAGCCCCACGTCTTAGCTCAAAAAGGCTCAAAAAAATAAAAATAAAAAAGGCAAGATCTAAACTAGATCTAAGCTACCCAAGACTCACACGTGGGAGGAGGTCGTACCAATCCTTCTCCCAAGCAAGTTAGCCACTAAATCAGCAAGAAAAACACTAGATCTATGCACAATAAGCCCTAAAGATTGAAAAATAAGCTTGAGAAATAGCTACCAATTTTTTGGAGGGTCTTTGAGTGTTGTGTGGATGTCTTTGGGCAGCCAAACCCCTCTCAACCAGATCTGAACCTGCAAAAACCAGCAAGCTATGCTTGTTGGAAATGCTACACAACAATACAAATGAAGAAAAACTATTGCCTTTTGGGGCAAAAATTTTTCTTGAAAAAAATTGATGAAAATTTATATTTTGGTGACCATAAAACTATGTTAAGCTAGCTGAAAATAAGTATGGAATGAAAGCATATAGAGAATGAGCAATAGATAGAGAAAGAGAGGAGTTTGTGTGAGTCTCAAAGAAAGACTTTTCCTCAAGGCACTCCTAATGAAACCCTTGAAGCCAACCTGCAAGATCTAACACAATTGCATGCATACAATAGATAATATGGATGGTTAAGCTAACAAGATGAAATACTTGCACCTTATCTAGTTAACCAACATATATAGATCTACAAGACTACTATTTGCAAGATCTACTCAAATAAAATACTTTATCTAAGATCCACCTATGCATGCATCAACATTAAACCAAAACAATGTTACCTCATATGTTGTAAGAACCAAAACACTTGTAGCTCTTCCCAAAATCCTCCAAAGTTTCTCCTTTATTATTACTCAAGAAAATGGATCTTGGAGAAATACTTGCTCCAAAACCCTAAGAGCCAAAGAATGGAATTGATGGAACAATGAAAGAGAGAGAAAATGGAAAATCAAATAGCATAACAATAACTCAAGATATGGTGAAAAGGAAGTGAGGAGAGGGATCTATTCATACTTGGAGAGGCAAACCTACCTCTCTTATATCAATGCCAAGTGTCCACCACCAAGCACAAGATGAGATCCCAAGGCTAGGGCACACCATCTAGGGTTTAGATCATAGATCTAGGGTGTATATTGGTGAGGGAGGTGTTGGGATCAAGCAAAGGAGTAGTGGGAGGCATGGGATCCGTGCCAAGGGAGAGGAAAGGTCTCAAACATTTTCTAAAAAAATATTTGGAATTTTACTAGTGGAGGAGGGGCGTGACTCTCTTGGAGAGCGCACCACTTTGGGATGAGAAGAAGGTAAGGAGTGGAGTAAAGAAGTGAGGGTGTTGGGATTACACAAAGGTGAGACGTGAGGGGTCAAGGGAGGCACACCAACCAAGAAAGGGGGCCATCTCCCTTAAAAATCGATTTTCTAGAATTTCTTCTAGAAGGGTGGTGTCAACTTCCTAGGAGGGCATGAGGGTTTAGTGAGTGTGAGGGGGTAAAGGGTTAGGAAAGGCTAAAACAAGTTGGAAGGTTAGAGAAATCTTAGGAAACCTCTCTCTACTTTATCCCATCATTTCACATCCTTTAAACTCATTATTATATTTTTTACATTTTTTCCATGTTTGGACTTTAGCAATTAAAATTGTTGTTTTAGACTGACTGACACTTCGGGTGGACAAACCCATAGAAAAAGTTGTCCAACTGAGCTGAAACTTGGTCCATGGATGTGGGGGGTGCTATTCCATTTCTTTTGAGCACAAATACCCCTATCAAAAATCCAAGGACCTAGTTTTTACAATATTTGCTAAAAAATAATTAATTAAATAAATAATTAAACCTCCAAACTTAGGGAAATTTAATTAAAAATTATAAAAAAAATTATACTAGACTCTACGTAATTCCGCGAAACTTTCTAAGATGTCTTGCATGGTCATTTACAATGATTCCCTACAATAGTTACCAAAAGATAAGTCCACTAGAACGTCGTTCACCACTTTGGAGGAATTATTGCAAGTGTGAGGGAAAAACTCAAGGGAAATCAATAAGGCAGAAAATCCCAATTGATAACCTGAGGATAAAAAACCCTCGGTGAAAGGAACTCTCCCAGTGAACCGATCCCAAGGTAACTGACCTAGACATGACTCATGCAGACCTATTACATTATTAACCCACGCAAGGGTGCGGAAATTCCAGTTACAAAAAGAAGTGTTGGGGCCAAACATGCCCTGTAGAACCACAAATCTTCGACAAATTTGCACCTGATCATGCATCTCTTCATGGCACATGGAGTTGACCACCTATGTTGGAGAGGTGGTCAACAAGTTGAATGTCCTAGATGCCCCTTCTATGAGGGTTTTCACAATGTAAATCATTATTTAATTGTACTTTTTGACTTGGTCTCCGATTTATGGGGATGACAAATCATTTTGTTTTATTGCTTAACCTAATTTGGGGATTAAAGAGTGAAGAGGAATTAAGAGCCTCATCTATAAATAGAGGCATTCCTCTCACTCATTGTTGTTGTGAATTGTTGGAGATCATTATTGGAGCCATTTAATAGAAGATCTTTATTTGTTGTTTTCTTGGTGTTAATTCTTGGATGCTTTATCTTTCTTGGTTATTCTTTCCGGCATATTTTTCAATGACTATTGTGTTTGTTCAAAATTATACATAGACTAGCAAGATCGCTCCATTGAGGAGTTATCAAGTACTTGGAGGGAGGACATCTAGGATTTGTATCTCTTCCTTCTTCCCTAAAACGATTTGGTAAGTGCTTTTCTCTTGTCTTGATTAGTTCTATACTCCTTGGCAAAGGTTTCAAATATTTTTTCCAAGTCTTATGTTGATCTTGGTGGTGAAGGATATTCCCTTGGGGAAACCCTTCTTGTAGGGCCTTGGTTTCATAGTTTGTCCTGATTAGCAAGAGATTGCTAGCCTTGTCGCCCTAATCTCTAGTTCTAATCCATAAACGTTAATAGCCAATTCTTAGAGGGGCATACTTCTTGACCGCATAAAGCCCTAGTGGAGATAAGGCTACGCCCTAACTCCCAACATTCACCAACCAAAACCCTTTTTTTTAATTATTTCTTTATAATATAAAAATACAAAAATAATATAAAAAAGATATAAACCGTAAAAAATATTTGTTTCATTGTCTAGTGCAAAGATAATGGTTTACATTTATTTTCTAGACATTTTTATCCATGGGTTTATGCTTAATTGTTAATTTATAGCCCTAGGAAGGTGAATTGGCCCTCTTGGAATTGTACTTCAAGGTTGAATTTAATTTTTTGTGATTGATTTTGAAGGTTTACTAATTTTGGAAATTAATTACAACAATAAAAATCACAATTGGCAAAACACTAGAACTAGGGTTTGACCCTAAAAGCTGATATCTGACCCTACTCTAGTTCATATTTCACTTTGGAATTGTTCGTTAAGTTTATCTAACACATTCTAACGGTGAATTTCAACTCATAAACAGTTCATTGCTGTTATATTTCATTTTGGAGATTTTCGGTGAAACCCTAGGGAGATTCACCACCATTTTTTGCAAGTTTGAAGTGATTTCTTGGATAAATCTCATTTGTACTTGCATTAGTTTGTTGCTGGGATGTTTTTACACTGATATATCATTGTCCCAACAAGAAGTGCCCAAGGATTTTCATTCCAAGTGCTTCTAAGCACTCTTGAGTCACTTTTCATGGTCCAAATCCGCAATTTTCTGCATTTTCTGTCACAAATCAGATTCTAGAAATTCAAGACAGCAGCAAGCTTGTCCATTTACAGCCATCAAACAAGTGGCAATACATGTATAACATTTATTCTTGGTTTGTATGGTGAAATCTCACTCATTAGAGGTAAGAAACATCATTTTCCTCACCCTAAAAGTGATTTATTTAGTGTTGTTTGTATTTTCTGTTGTAGAATACTTATATCAGGTCTCAACACTCTTATAAGTAGCTCCTAACCCTCTTTATCTCGTAGCTTCATTTCCCTAACACTTGGTTGAATATTTTTAAGGCATTTGGCTACTAAGGCACCGGTCTATCCAATGTATATTGAGGTGTGTAGTTGGAAGGATTTGGGATACCCCCCTTGATCTTTAGGAGCTGGCCTAAAGTGAAGGGGAAATTGTACTAAGGTGGCAGTGGTGCATTCCCTGTGACGTGCTATCCCCATAGTATCCCCCAAGGGTTGCTAGTTTGGGCGGTAACACATACAAAACACCAATTTCTCCTAGAGCGCTCCACCAACATCATCATAATCAAATCTTAGGAAACCCATGGCAAAGCACTTCTTAAATGTTATCATCACACCTAAGAGAAATTATTAACAGTTGAAACTTTAGGGAGACCCTAAGTTGATGGGTTCCTACTTCACAGAATGCACTAAGGGTTAAATAAATGTACCAATGCTAAGCAAAAACCTTCCAAACATGCCAACACTGTGAAAGGAGGTGGAGGGGGCACACTACATCAACAAGATATGAACCATGCCAACTCATCAATCAGAATACCAATTTGCAAATGAATATATCTCATCCAACATCCACTAGCAACAACCAAAGCATCAAATCAACCCAAAGAGAGCAATGTCTTTGAGCCAAAAATCACATGTACCCCCGGTCCATCAAATGAATCAACCATGTCAACCTATAAGCTCAATCCTTGTGATAAAAATCATGAGAGTTGTGATGAAAATCTGTAAGATCCCCAAGGGAAAGTGTGTGGAATATTTGGGTTTTATGCCTTACTGGTTGAGGAGTTTTGTCAAACAATTTTCACTTGTAGCTTTATTGAGCTTGTGTTTTGGTTTGTTGTTAAGTTTATAGCACAAATAGTTTGCAATCATAGACATGAACTTAAACAATAATGAAACAAATAGAAACAACAACAAAATAGCCACAAACTCAGATCTGTATTTTATTTAATATGTAGTTGACCTCAATACAAGAGAAGAGCAGATCTAGAAATATATATACGAAAATGGAAGATGTGGTTGATAATATCTTTGAGCATAATGTTAAACTGCATAATGTCTTTGAGCATTTGTTTGGGTAAAGGGGGGTTTGATGCACATGTTTGGGTAATTTGATTATTAGATGTGATTGACACTGTTATGATCCCTGTGACTTATGAACCCTTGGAGGGCGTACTTTTTGTTGCTGGAGAACTTTGCCCAGTGGACAGGTACATATGGGGGAATGATTAGCTCGAACATTCATGGGGTTGAAAGCTCACAGATGGATGTTGTGACCCCACTAGGGGGCAGGAGAAACTAGAGGCTTGCACCTAGAAGAAAGAAGGGGGTTGCACCAGGGACACTCCAACAGACCTAGACCAAAGAGGATTTTACCTTTTCCACCTGGACATTGACCCTTGAGGGCACATGACGTCATCATTATGACCCTGGCGTCATCCAGAGTTAGGGTTTGCACTTATGAGGGAAGTTGTGTGCTACTTGGCACGTGTGGCAACATTCAGGGCCTTTGGAGGCCAAACGTTCTACACTTGAGGCCTAGCGTTCCACCCTAGGGGCCTAACATCACCCTAGAAGGGCATGACATCACCCTTGAAGATGCAATTAGGGTTTAATTAATTTCATTTATGTAAAAATTGGATTTTTATGTAATTTGGCCATATCGGCCTTTTAATGACCTAATTTTAATTAAAGGTCATTGAAACTGTATAAATAGAGAGAGAAAACTCTCATTTTTTCATCATCTCTGATCACACAAGTGTTTGGTCTGAAATTCGGCCCTCTTTAAGGGTTATTGGCTGAAATTAAGTGGTGCACAACTTCTTGGAGAGGCAAATCTTGGTGTATTTTGGCTATTTTTCATTGTGGAGGATCTTCAACTAGGGTTTGGCTTGATTATTCTTGGTGAAGTAAGTAGAAAATCTGCAATTTGTTTATGTTAAATGCTTGTGGTAAATTTTACTTGGTTCATGTTAAATATTATGAAATTGCTTGCTCAAAACCCTGTGAGAGAAACATAAGCTATTATTTTTTTCTCTATAGTCTTCCACTTGTTGAAATTCTCAAAGTACATCTTGTTTAGAAGTAGATACTAGAGACCTACTTACTAGCACTCTAGTATCCCTACTCTAATTGCCTATTACATATATTACTTTCAAATTCGTCTAGGGAAAGAGAAACTGCTAGGGCCTAAGTCTTCTTACTTTCTAGCCGATTTTCTCTTAAGGACTTGGGTGTTTGAGGCCTTGGGTTACCAACACCTCCTCCATCCATTCCATCTCCTTTGGACAAGCATTATCATTGCTATTTTTCTCTAAAAGCTGTCGCTGTTATTGTTGACTCCATATACCCTAAAAGGCACTAGTTTTACTCACCTTGGTGATTGGTTTTCTCAAACAACTCTCAAACAACTTTCCTTGAAACTTTTACTAACTCTTACTAACCTTAAAATAGACTTACTCCCTAACAAACTTCTTGTTGTTGCAAAATATTGCTACAACCATCTTACAGCAGCAAATTCACCTTAAAAAGTGACATTAAAAGCTGATTAGACATTGCCAACTTTGTTTTTGACAAGTTGCTATCATTCTATCAAATTAGACCTATAGTCTCTTGTCTTTTCTAAGAATTTTTGAAGCATAATTACTATGGTTGTTACAAAACATCCATTGTTGTTATAGATAATTACTTTGCTGCAGTATTACATCAGCTTACTTATTTCTCAAAGGTTCATGGTTTTATGAAGCACTAACGTCATATGGTACCTTGAATTTGCATGCTTTTTTCTATTGTTGTCTTGTTCTAGGAAGGTACACCTAATTTATCTTTTGCTTCATCTCTATAAGACACAAAGAACCTTTGAAATTGAGTGACTTGTGAGAGAGGGGAACTTTCTTGC
>JASDQU010106753.1:266898-280350 GCA_032191745.1 Picea mariana | reverse complement strand
TGATAAGCTATTTATGATAAGGAAGTTTTTGCTGGGTTTTCTTCCCCTAGAGGGTTTCCCAGGATAAATGTTGTGTACTTGTGGATGTGTATTTCTTAGTGATCTTGTGGTTGTTATGCTCTTATCTTTATGAAATGCAAAGAACTATAATATCAGCATAAAACATTAACAGGGATTTGGGCAAGTACAGATTGTGTGATAACATTTTTGGTGCCGTTGCCGGGGAACACTGAGTCAATATTCCTCAACGACACTTTTTCGGTAAACCTTTCCCTCAAAGCCTTTATCTTACAAAGCTTACCAGGCGACTGCACTGAGGGTGATCCCCTCATCCCTTTGATAATTTCAAGAAGATTTTTTGGCGACTGCACTGATGACGATCCGTAGCGGACGTCAGTATACACCTTATTATCCTTTAGTTCCTGTTGTCCCCATGGCCCCTCCTAAATGGGCCCCCGAAGAACTCTTCGACCCTCTAGACTTGGCAAATATCCAAGGAGGATTACACGATCTCCCGAAAGATGCAGATTCTTGGATACCCACATTTGCAGGAGAAATTGGGGCCATTGGTAACACACATTGGACTAAATTCTGTGAGAGCTACGAGTTCCATCTATCGGGAAAGGAACATCCTGACACTTTTATGAGACTTTTTTTGGCTTCATTCACTGGGGATGCCAGAAAATGGAGCACAAAACTCCTAAGCAAAAGTCTCAAAACTTGTGAAGATTTAGAACAAGTTTTCCTAAAAAGATGGGGTGTGCTTGAAAATATGGCTGCCCTTTATGCCTGATACATCAAAAATTACAAACAAGTTGACCAAGATGTTAGGGAGTTTAATGATAGGTTTAACACCTTGCTTAGTCGAATTGAGCCCAATTTTCAGCTAGAGAGATCCATCCTCCAACAATATTTAAATTCCTTCAAAGGAGAATTCCTGTTTACCCTCAGGAACCGATTTCCTACAAACCTAGAGGAAGCACAAGATGCTGCTTGCCGGATTGAAGAAAATCTTAGGTTGAATAATTCCATTTCTCAGGTCAATCTTTTGAACAACCAAGATGACATCTTAGGGTTCAATGAGGAAAGCATGGAAGAACGAGAGCATGACCTCCCGAAGATTCTAGAGGTAGAAAATGACATTGAACTAAATGCTTTCCCTAGAAAATGGAGCATGGGATTTTCAAACATGGAAGATGCCTTCATCTTTTCACAACAACATGAGCCCCCTGAGGATTTAAGTCCTCCTCAAGATGCCTTTGAAGATTTGGAGGTTGAGGAAGGAGACATTGAATGCTTATCTTCACAAATCACTGAGGGAGATGACTTTGAAGAAGAATCCCCGGTTGTCTTTCATGTTGGAAGCATGGGAACAAAATACGGTGAACCCATACCTTTTTATGTTACCCTCTAGATCAATGATTTCCTTCTCCATAATTGTGTTTTTGACCCAGATGCTCCTAGAAACATTATGACTGAAAGGGTTATGCACCAACTAGGTCTTAATATATCACAACCAAATACACGAGATGGTTTTACACGAGGTATTATCAAAGACTTGGGTGTTGCCTTCCATGCTTGTCGTGATGTCTCTTTCGAGATTGATGTAATAGTGATAGACACATTAAGTAGTTGGCCTTAAGCACAAGAAAAAGTTTCCAATTTAGACAATTACAATATCTCGTTTTTTTATGTATCCCAATGCAATGATTTTGTTTCTCCAATGCAAGAAGATTAGTGCCTTTAACTATTGGGTTGTGGAGTATCAAAAATTAAGGAGCTAGTTGAGCTACTTCCTTGGGGGTGTAAGCCCTTTTACTCCCCAAGGCAAGCTAAGCTCGCTAGGAAAAACCCTAGGAGGGTGTAAACCCTTTTACTCCTAGGATTTCCTTATGCAAAAAATTATTCCAAGACAGTTATAATGGACTTAGTGGGGTTGTATGCACTTGTACTCCCCAAAATCTTAAGCAGATCAACCTTGTAACCAAGAAAAGAAGCAATAGCAATAAAGATTCCTTACCTAGTCCAAGCATTAACAAGATAAACCTCTTTTTAACCAAGGAAATCCACCATAAAGCAATAGACCTCCACTAGAGATAGCGCATCATCCATCCATCCAATAGCCAAAGTAAAACCATTTCAGCCAAGGAGTCCCTTCTCCAAAACATGTTCTGTCAAAATGAAATGAAATGATTCTTATTTATACAAATCCTCCTACAAGTGTTTGTTCACTTAATTTTAGGGTAACCACAAAGTAAGGGGTCAACAACCCTTACCTTGCAAGTTGCCCCTTTACAAGCTAAATTCAAATTTAAAATTAAAAAATTGCACAATAAAAACCTAGGATGGCGTCAACCCTTCTAAAGGGTGACGTTTTGACACTTTATGCAAGTCGTTTGAGTGGAAAGTGGAAGTCGTTGGGCCCTCTAGAGCCTCCCTCTCATGCGCTAGGTGTACCTCCTCCAGGTCAAGGCTTCTCCCATCAAAACGTGTCAAGTGTCAATCAACAACACCACCACCACCACAACCCTAGCCCTAGGGTGACGTCAAGCTCCTCAAATGTGACGTTTTGTCCTCAGGAGCAAGTCGTCGGGCTAGCAAAGGGATGGGTTAGGTCCTCCATGGTGTCCCCTCATGCCTCCAAAGGCTAGCATCATCGTTCGGTGCATGGGCCATGGTATCTAACCTATGGGCTTCAAGCCCCAAGGAAGACCAAGCTAGGCTTGTTCTTCCAAATATGTCCACCAACTAGGTCCTGCAAAGACAATGAATACGTCCTCCAAGGATCTCAAGTCAAATGCATCATGATAAGTAAATCAAGTCCATAAAAGAGCCATCTAAGCATGTACATCAAAAACCACCTCATCAAAATAAACAATTGCTCAAAGACCCTATGCAATTTTCTAAGTTTGGGTATGGGAGGGTTGACAAAGCGACCTATTGGGTGAATTGTACCTCAAGTTTAGGAGTGTTTCCCAAGTGGGCCCCTCTCTAAGACATGTGGACAAAGTGACGTGGATGGGGGCAAGACTCTTGGGAATGGGGTTCATGACATACAAGGGATTGTAGTATCTCATTTATGGGTGCCATTGTAGAGGGTGTGTTGCACCTTTGTTTTCAATGCAATCTTTTTCCAAGCCCATTTATTGCCTTTTGTTCTTTTAAGATGTTTCCAGGTTGAAGCCAAGGTGGGGCTTCTACCTAAGAATGAAAAACAATGCCCATCTTGACTCTACCCTGGTCACATCATGCTTCCCTAAGTTGAAAAAAATGTGTGGGGCTTCTACCTAAGCATGAAAAACAATGCCCACACATGCTCCACCTTGGTTGGCATTTTGTATTAGTTATTTTTCCTGAGTCCGATTCAGTTTCTTATGAGAGACATTTCATTGTCCTCGGGATCCCTGGGCGAGCATCTAGAAGGTTCATGATTGGCTTTTATCTTTTGCCAACTACAAGCCTATGGGCCTTCAACCCCTTCTTCCCATGAAATGAGGGACAATCCCTTGGGTCGGTACACCCGAAAATCCCAAAAGATAAGGAGGCGTGGTGATGAAGCGTGGAAAGTAGTAAGTATGATCGGGAATGGCACGATGACTTGTCAAGGGGACCTCCCAGTAGCAAACCTATCCCCAAGGGTGACCACTTACTAGGGCACAATGTCAACCACCAAGGTGAAACAAGGCAAAGAGCATAACTTCCAAGTAGACGTTACATAATCAAAAGTAACTTTAAATGCAACATACTCAAAATGCCTCAAATATTGAAATGACACTCACCATAATACTTGGCTTGTATCTCATGGAGCAAGACCCAATGTATTTTGGAAGCAAATTGGCGTGGCGGATACCATCGCGATGAATATGAGATCTGTGGTGGTGAGGCGGGCCTTTGTTTGTGCAAGTGGATGTTGTCAGCCATCTGTCTCTCAGTACTCCATGTTTGCAACCCGAGGGCCATGAGACATCATCTCCTTAGTTATCCCTAGGAAATGGGGATAACAAGGTGCAAGTACAAGAAATATATTAAAAATTATTGAATCTCGATGCCAAAAAGAAGAGAGAATGTTAAGGTATGCGGGAACCAATTGGTAGGGATGAATGAGGAGATAAAAAAATAGTCTTGTCATCGAAGTCATCAATAATTGTGAAAGGTCCTATGCATTGGCGGATGATATCCTCTGAGAAGTGAATGGGGATGAGGGGCCTCGTTGCATGATCCTGCGGGGAGCATAAGAGCGAGGTAGCCTTGCTCTCCTTACATCAATTTTGTAGGGAAGAAACTCTGGATGGAAGTCTGGGTGTTCGGTTGGACTTGTGACGTAGTGTGTTGGAATGGGGGGATGCTTGCCTAGAGTTGCTTTATCTGTTGGTCTAGTGATGTATGCCATGTGCATTGGAACGACTCCTCATGAATCTTGAGGATGTCGGTACACTACCCTGGGGTGGTTAAGTTGAGAGGAAACATGAGGCCACATAGATTTGGAATCTGAAGTATTGTGGATCTGCCTACCACTTATTGCCTCAATTAGGTAGGGAAACTAGAAAGTATGAGGTGATACTCTTGGAGGCCTCTGTTTGGATTCTGGAATAAGAATTAAAGACTAAGATCTGTGTCCAAAAGTCTCTCTCATGAAGAGAGCTAAGCATCTTTGGTTAGGGTAGCGAAGAAAAGTGGAAAGGGAGCCCATGAAGACCTTTAATAGGAAGTAATATCTCCCTCCAATCCCATAGTAGATGGGGCATTGAAAGATTATGTTGCTCTGTCTCTGGCCTGTTATCCTCTTTTTGTGGATAGATGATGTCTCGAGGCCCTCAGGTTGCAGATATGGAGTGCCGAGAGATTACATGACCAACAATACCCTTTGCACAGATGGAAAACCCACTCACCACCACAGATGATCATAAGTTTACAGATGGCATCCACCACACCAGTTGGCTTCCGGAAGGTAGTGGGCCTTGCTCCATGAGGTACAAGTCAATATTATGGTGAGCATCAGTTCAATATCTAAGCCATTTGATTATGTTGTATCTTTGATTGCTCTAGATTTCATGATATGTGCTTGGACATTATGCCTTTTGCCCTGCTTCACCTTGGTGGTTGACATTGTGGCCTAGTAAGTGGTCTTCTTTGGGAATGGGTTTGCTACTAGGAAATCCCTTAATGAGCCATCATACCGTTCCCGACCATACTTACCATTTTCCATC
Organism: Picea mariana; assembly: GCA_032191745.1. Lineage (NCBI taxonomy): Eukaryota > Viridiplantae > Streptophyta > Pinopsida > Pinales > Pinaceae > Picea > Picea mariana. Next base: position 275,143 of record JASDQU010106753.1, on the reverse strand, counting down.
ATTATTCCCCTCCATTTCCTTATCTCTTGGGATTTTAGGGTGTATTGACCCAAGAAGGGGTTGTCCCTCATTCTATGGGAAGAAGGGGATAAAGGCCCAGAGGGGTTGGTGTTGGGTAAAAGATAAAATCCTTATATAAAACCTTCCAGATGCTTCGCCCAAGGATCACCCAAGCAAGCAATGAAACACTCATCTTTGAATAAAAGGGGACCCACAATATAATAAAAAATGCTTAAAAGGTTAGTTGAAGGATAAGAGGTCTCATCACGAGCCGACCTATCACGTTCATGGATATCTAGTGGTATGACATTGTCATCATCTGGTCACCAAACTAGGGCAGTGACTCTCAGTTGCATGGATGAGAGAAAGGGGGTCTCATCACGAGTCAACCTTCTCATTTCCATTAGGTATTTGTGGGTGACATTGCCACCACCTGGTCACCACGCAAGGGAGTGACCTTCAATCTCTCCTTATGCTATTATGAAATAAATTATAAAGAAAGAAAGATAAAAGGAAACTGATGGGCTTGGAAAAAGTGCATTGTGGACAAAGGTACCGCACACCCTCTATAAAGGCACCCATGAATGAGACATTACAACCCCTAGTATGTCACGAGCCCTATTCCCATTGAGTTTTGATCCCATCCACCTCATACACTTTACATGGTTTAGAAAGGGACCTCTTGGAAGCTCTCCTTGACCTAGGGCAAGACCTACCCAATAGGACACCTTGTCAACCCTCCCATACTTAAGCTTGACAAGTCGCATAGTGTCTTTTGAGTTGTTAATTGTTTGATATGGTGATCTTTGCTGAACATGCTTGGATGGCTTGTTTATTGATTGGATTAACTTATCATGATGTTATGACTTGAGATTCTTGGAGGGCATGTTCATTTGTCTTTGCAAGACCTAGCTGGTGGACAATTTTGGGAGAACAAGCCTAGCTTGGGCTTCCATGGGGCTACAAGCCCACAGGTTGGATGCTAGGGGCCCGCATGCCAGATGAGAGATATCAAACTTGGAAGGCCTCAAAGATGACTTGGACAACATGGCCTAGCCCCCACATGCCAAACGTTTTGCCTAGGAGAGGCAAAACGTCACTTCTAGAGACATGACATCACCTAGGGGAGTTAGGGCTTGGGGGTGAGGTGCCACTCATTTACACATGGACGTTTGAGGAGGAGACGAGTCTTCATCGTGTATGAGTGCCTAGATGCATGACACATGGCCTTTGGAGGCCCATCCATTCTTCTCCAACACCAACGACTTCCTCAAAGTGGAAAAATGTCCCCTAAAGGGGTGACATCCTTCTAAATTAGGATTTAATTTGTGTAAAAGATAAAATTTTAAGTGAATTGTTTAATATTATTTTGTTAAGGGGGCAAGATTAGGGTTGTTGACCCCTAATCTTGTGTTTTACTCCTTAATTTGTGGACACGCTATGTTAGCTAAATTTTGTATAAATAGAGATCATAAGATCTCATTTTAAAGTATAACTCTCCCTCTTGTGAGAGACTTGGTCTGAAATCTTCGGCCTCCTTGGCTTTTTAGCTCTTGTGCACTTGTTTATGGCTATGTTCATGAATGATTGATGGAGGAGGCCTAGCGCTAGCTTTGGATGATGCTTTCTAGCTCATGTGGTGAGTTGTCTTAGCATTTCTCTTGATTTTGGTATGTTTTTTTTTTCTCTTGCTATCATTTTATTCAAGTCAAGTATTGTTATGCTAAGAGCTAGGTGGGAAGTATAAGGGCATACACCCCCACAATAGCCTTCATCATTCTATTTTCTTCATCTCATTGATTAAGGGTTTGCTAAGAGAAGTATAAGAGCATACACCCTCTTAGCTTAAACCCTAGCTTAGAGAAACTTGCCTTGGGAAGTAAAAGGGCTTACACCCCCAAGGAGATAGCTTCTATAAGCTCCTTGTGACTCCATAACCAAATATTAAAGGCACTAGTCATTGATTTATTGCATTGGAGAAATAAAATACTGCATTGAGAAACATGATTTTCAGTCATTTTTACTTCTTGCAAAATGGATTGTTTTCCTTGTGCCTTGGACACCTCACAGCCACTAGGGTGTCCCCATCCAGGGGCTACTTATTGCTGCTGTTACAAAATTGCATCTTCAACCATTAGGGCTGCAGAAACCCTAACTTGCTTTAATAACTCTCTTGTCAACCATTGGTTTTTGCTCAAAGTTTGCACACTTACTCTCCTTGTCCTAGCACACCTTTTCGCAAAATTTGAGGAGATTTCAGTGGCTTCTTTTCTTGGTGTAATACATTGAATGTTACAGCCATAAGGCTGATATAATTTGCTGCGGACAAGTGTTTACAACAGCCTTATCTTTTATGCTAAGAGTATTGATTTTTCATCTTGAGTTTAGCTAGTCATTTACTAGTTTTTCTCTTGCATTTTCTACTTGATATTTAACATTTATTGAGCAGCTTATAGTACCTTTTTTCTTGTTGATATATACTGTTATCTGTTGCTGCAAATTAGGGACAACAAACTTAACTTGCTGATCCAACTAACATATACTGTTGCAAAGTGTCTTTTCTTGTGTCCCGGGTAGGTACAATCATCCGAAGAAGTGTTAAACCTGTGGGGCAACAATCACTTGACTTACAAGGCACCTCTTTCCACCTTTTACTCCACCTAGACTTGACCTATAGGGGCTTGACTTCCATCCATCTTCATCTTCATCTCAATCCCCCTAGGGTCACCGAGATCGCCTCCCTAGAGTGACCTAGTCACCCATGAAGTGCGGGACCTACATCGAGGTGACATTGGGTGTAGGATTCCCAAGTTGTAGCACTTGTTTCGTGGTTGGGTTGGGCTTTGCCAAACCTACAACGTTTCCTACAAGATGGCCCAAATAAGTGGCATAATCAACAAACCCTATCCTACCATGGGATGTGGTGATTTGTCTCAATTTGGAGTTTGTGGGAGCACACTTGAAATTGGCTGAGGGGGGTCTTAAGGGTATGCATTTAGTGTCTGCATGTATATGGGGGTTGAACGATAAGGCCATCTGTTAGTGCCAGAAAGTGCTCAAAGTAGAAGGCCATCTTTGAGCCAAGACCCTCTGGAGGGGAGATCTAGGGAACCTAGATGTGTTGTCTATAAATGTCTTCTTTGATTGCTCGGTCCAGGTCCCTCTAGATGGTGGGAGGTGACTTGGTGTATCTAGGGAGTACTTGAAAGGGGAAAGATGTTCTGGAGAGATGACCACAAATTGAAGTAACTGAGAGACCTTTGAGAGCCAACATCTTGCACTCTCTAGGGGTCAGTTGAGGCAATGGCCTTTGAAGAATGGATATTGATCCCTCTCAAAGGCTTAGTCCGCAAAAATTCAAACTTGATGAAGGTATGAGGTTAGTTGGAAGATGACCTTGAGGTGAAAAGGATGGGCTGGGAACTCATCTTAAACAATGGGCCAGGGGACGGTCCGCTTGCATTGGATGAAGTGCCTGAGGAGGAGGGTTTGGACTCTCTTTGTTGTTCTAATCGATTTGAAACAAATTCGATCGCTAGTCCTTGGAACATTAAAGAACCATGGGCTTGATGATCGTGTTCAAGACATATATCTTGGACAATATATCCTGGAAATGGTTTTGGAAAGACTCTCTCTAGAAAGGAAAGGGAGTTGTATCCACTGTTGAGTCGAGGATGGAGGGAAGTCACAAGATAAGTTGTGGCCCTATGAAGTGAACTCCCAAGTATGTGTAAGTCATAGCAATATTGATCTCCTCCCCCTGAAAATAGACATGATAATCAGATAGAGCTTGCTTCTACTCATTGAAAATCATAACCTCGATTTTACCTAAGTTAACTTTCAATGGTTGAAGATCACAAAAACTAGATAAAACATCAATTTGTCTTTGCAGGCCTTTGGACGAGGAGGCCAAGAGCATTAACTTGTTGGATGAAAGGAGAAAAGATATCAAACATAGTGGAGAAGGCAACCATACCCATCCTAAACATGCTCCTATAGAAAAGACTCCAACTCATCATTGCAAATCCCAAAAAGAGTCGATGAGAAAGGGCACCCTTGCTTGACCCAAGTGTTGCTTCATATGAAATCTGAAAGGCCATGGGATGTACAGAGACAACCATTCACTGACTTAGAGTCACATGATAGCAGCCAAGAGGGTCTCCCAAATGCCAATGTCCCATAGCCTCTGAAACAAGGCCTCTCTCAATGCCTCAAAGACAATTAGACACCTTATCTAGGTTTTTTGATCTTTGACAGTTGATAGTCAACCTTGGTAAAACCAAGGTTATGATCTTCAGTGGCTTGATGAATATGTTGTTGGATGTCCATTTCTACTTTTAGGGCGAGGAGATTGAGATTATGACTTCTTACACTTAATTGGGTGTTCAATTTTCAGGGCCCTGGTTTAGTTTGAGACTATCTTTCCAACCTTAAGTCAACAAGGGATATGGGTCCCTAGCCCTTTTGAAGCGACAATGTTTTCAACACCACTTTTAGGACATCTCGTCCAAGATGGAACTTCTTGACAACATTATAATTTCCACAATTTTGTATGGCTCCAAGCTCTAGGGATCGAGTTTGCTAGAGGAGGACCGAGCAAGGATGGAAAGGGTTCATGTTCTCTTTCTCTATTACATCATTTGACGCAAGAGGATTGTTCACCAACACATTATCCAGGCCAAGTTTGTGGCTCACCTTCTCTAGATAGAGGCCATTTTTGGACCGGTTTCACTACTACATCAAGTCCAAAACTTCATGGATTCGACCGTTAGTAGAGATCAGTACCCTTCTTCACGATCCTACCTCCTACCCCCACCTTTAGAGCTCTTATTGTCACCTCATTCACCACAAGAAACTTTTATTTATCTCATTGAGAAGACGTGAATTACACGATTCTCTCCTTCACTCCCCCAAAACCTTTTGGCCTACTCTTTTCCCCCCACCACTCCGACCTTCTTGCAGACCTTGATCCCCAAACCTTGTTCACTCATACTACCGCCCATTCTCCCCCCCATGGAGATTGATTGATATGTTTGAGACCGGTTCGAAGGTGCATGATCATACACTCGACCACGCAGCCTCGTCATGACAAATGTTTCAGCTCCAGATGAGTTCAGAGCAGGGCACCTCACGCCCATTGTACTACCCCCCAACCCCAACAGAGCAGTCAAAGATCTATTCAGAGCTTCTTTACTTTGACCTCAGATGGTAGGAGAACTGAGCTTCGTTGCTCCTACATCTCCCCTAGGATCATACAACTGGATCCCCCTATGGTACTTGAGGACTTCGACAGTGAGCCAACGCGACCCCCCTCGCCCCCCTCGCCATCGGTCATCATATCTAGGAGATATTGACCTCACTAGCTTCACTTTCAGACTTTTCTCTCTTGGCTAGTATTGAGTTGTCCAACTCCTACCATGGACACTCCCACTTTGTATCACCGCACATATGATACTGTTATATACACTTTTTCCTTGGCTGTAATTAGATTGAGGGTTTCTTTCTTTTGTTATTCTCAGCATTATCTAGGAGATGCTTTTGCACTCCCACATTGTACCCACACTTGTTGTATTCTTCAATCCCATTGATGTACTTTTGTGGTCATTTGTTGGACATTAATAAAATTATCTTATCTTATCTTATCTCATAGAATCAGGTTCTTGTCACCTCCCCTCCATCCTCATGTCAGTGGTCACCTTTTTACCTATCTAGATATCTGACAGGTAGTGTGGGTGATTAATACTAGTAGAGTGGTAGATGAGGAGAGATTCCAGGCAAAACTCTTCAAACATGGTATATTTTCTCTCTTGGTTTATATTGTTGATTTATTTAACCATGTTGTTTGCTCGTGGTTTCCAAACACTTGTTCCCACCATACTATTCATCTGATTCACAAATTGGGATTCAAGACCGATCTGAACAATTATTGGATTGTCATGGTAGGGCATACTTTCTCCAGGCTTTATGCTACCTCCTTTCATCTACGGATATAAGAGTTACTTGAGAGTCGTCACTTGCAAGCTTGAGGATACGCAGACTTCCATTCCGAGCATCAGACTATTGGCCACATTCTCACCTTCAGGGCCATCATTAAGGAGGCAAGACATCACTCTCCAAAAGTCTTTTGCTGCTTTGTAGACTTTCATAAAGCATTTGATTCAGTTTTGAGAAGGGCCCTTTTCTAGTAGCTTCAAGACATTGGCATTTTAGAGATCCTTATCATAGCTGTCATGTGCTTTTATGAATTTATTCTTGGATGCCTTCGTACCGCACACAAAGTTTTTGACTTTATCTAGAGCACCATTGGGGTGAAGCAAGGGTGCCCTCTCTCCCCTACCTTGTTTGAGATTTATATTGACGAGTAAGAGTCCTTCCCATAAGAGCATATACAACCTAGTGATGGTTGTCATTTCCATCAGGTCTCGATATCCATCGTCCTCTTTGCAAATGACGTGATTCTTTTGGCCTCCACCTCGAAGGGCTTATAGAGACAGTTGGATGCCTTATCCAGATTTTGCGTTTGTTGACAGTTGACGATTAACCTTGGGTAAAACCAAGGTGATGATCTTCAATGACACGAAGAATGTCCTTACAGAGTTCCATTTTTTCTTCCAGGGTGAAGAGGTTGAGATCGCCACATATTAATAATTATACATACATGGGGGTCCAATTTTCAAGGACTCGATTTGTGCTGAGGAAGGCACTCCAACCTTGGATTAATAAGGGGTATGGGTCCCTTGCTCTCCTCAAGTGGATTTGTTTCTAGAACCATTTCTAGGCCATATTGTTCAAATTGCACCTCATGGACTCTATCATCCGACCATGGTTCTATATGGTTCAGAGGTTTGGGGGTCCAGTTTTCTTGAGTCAGACTGGGCTAAGATGGAGAGTGTACAGACCCTCATGCTCCATCGTATCATTACGAGCAATAGGATAGTCCCCCACGCCATTATTGAGGTTGAGTTTGTAGCCCACCCATTCTAGCTTGAGACCATCTTTTAACTTCTCTAGCTTCTACACCACATCCAAGGTTTGTTGACAATAGATATCTGTAACTTGCTTACTTTTCTTTAGAGGCCATTGCTTTGAATAGACCTACAGGGCGTGCTTGGGATTGTTGGTTTTAGAGTTTTTGTGCCTTCTCTAGTGAGTTGGCATCTCAGTAGACTGCTTCCCTCCAATTAGGTATTCTTTGAATTCCCCTAGACGTCTGCAACCAAACAAGTAGGTGATGAATAGGGTTATTAGAGATGACATTTACAGACAATATGTGCAAGTCACTTGGTTTGACCCACTAGGGGGACTAAGGCCCAAGATGGCATTCTATGTAGAGCACTTCTTGGTGCTGAGAGATGACCTCATTGTTTATTGCCCATACACACTATGACACTTGATGTATGTGCTTAGGATCCTCTTGGGCCAATTTCGAGTAGGCTTTGAGTTGAGGCCAAGGATCATATTCCATGGGAGGATAGGATATGCTAGCTATGCCATTTGAAGGAGACTGAGATAGAGGAGCATTTTTTTTTGGTGCCCTTTCTACTACGAAATACGAGGACAGTTCTACTATCTATTTAGAGAGTCTCATAATTCTCTCTCCATCTTCTTTTGGTACTCGAACCTCGACTGGACACTACTAGGATGATCACATCTTTTTTTGCGATTATACTAGTAGACAGGACCACTAGGGGTTCGACAACCAGCAACACCATTCTAGCAAAGCTTAGATCCGTGAGATTGTGAGGGGTTTCTTGCCCCTCTCCCACTTCCATTTTTCAGTTTTTGAATTCTTTCATGTCATATCTTTAAGTGAGTTTGTGTTTGAGTATTGGAGCTGCTCCCATAGTATTCCTGTGACTTTGTCACTGAGTATAGTGAGGGTAAAGTACTTGCGCAATGACTTTAAATCCCCTTGAGTCCTTTGTGTTAGAATATAGAAGATGGTGTGCTCGTTTTTCCATTGACGATACCTTCGTCACCCAACCATAGGCCGAAGCCTCCCTCCGAGCACCTTAACCTTGACTGAGAATTCCTTCGGAAGCAAACCCTAGGCCAAACAAAGGGTAGCGCACGTCTCTCCAAAGATAGCGCAACACAAAAGACTGATCAGATCGTCCCAAACCCTAGCCAAGAGATATTCAAGCCAATACTGAAAACTTGCTGCTGCTGCAGCTGCACCAGTAGCTCTCCTCCAAACCTGCGCACAAGACTGCAACTGCAGTGCGCACCAAACTGGGAACTACAA
>JASDQU010106753.1:241524-252626 GCA_032191745.1 Picea mariana | reverse complement strand
GAGGCCCTACTTTAGCAACACCTTGAAACTTTTTCCTCTAGTCCTTTGAAATCTTATCTCCTTCAACCTTTGCGTCCTTCACTTACGACTCCTTTAAACCCTAAGGCACTGATCTGAGAGTCCTCAAACATTGAAGTGAAGCTGATCAAACAAACTCTTAAAACTTTTGAATCTCAAAACCCTAACCTACTAACCCTAAATGCTGACGTCACTCCTTGCTATTATATCATTGATGCAACAACGTTTTGTCTATGAGCAATTGAATGGTAGTTGAGGGCATTTATTAGACTAAGTATTGATTGATTATATTTGATGCCATATCATTTTTGTATTTATTGACAAGTGATACATTTATCATTGCTATTTTGTAAACATTGACTTTGTCAACATTTACTTTTAAATTGCTTATATTGAATATCAGATAGTCACTGATTTATATGAAGTACTAACCAACATTGCACGTATCAGTTTCCTTGTTGTGTTGTCTCAAGCAAGTGCTTTTCTTTTCTTTGGTTATACCTTATTATTGGCTGTTTAGCCGGGGCTATCTGATTGGCGGTGATCTGTGAAAGGGGAATTTCTCCTTGTCCTTTTATCCTTTGCCTTTTCAAAACCCCAGGTCACCGGGGACGTCTACCTTGGGCCTAGCCTCCCTAAAGTAGCCTAAGCATCGTGGTGGCATTGGGTGGGATAGGTTCCTGTTACGTCAGTTTGGCCTTCTACCTTATAGCCTTCGCTCCTAGCTACAAACTGTGCAATAACAGGTCCCTCTGTTTCTTGTTGAGAAGCCTTTTATTGCTTTCTCGAGGATCCCTGGGTGAAGCATCTGAAGGTTTCATTCTTTTGGATTTTATCTTTTGCCAGCTACTTTTACCCTCTGGGCTTGTTGCCGTCCTTATACACACTTGCAAACGTGAACTAAGTCCTTCTCACTTAGTGTGTCCTTGGAGGCACAATGCCTAGGTTCAAAGCCCACGTTGTCACTTTGACTTGAACCTCTTTCATCTAGGCTTACTCCCAGGGAAGCCAAGGGGGGTAGACCCTAGTTTCTAGATGAGATTAACGTTAAGTTCTAGGATTTGGTTTTTATTAGTTAGAAGGTTGGGGGGAAATCTAGCCTATGATGCAAAGACAACAATGCAATGTGCAACAATATAAGATGACAATCAAACCTTTTCCTAGGACAACTAAGATTAGTGCCTAATATTGGGCAAAGGGGTCAACTATAGTTTGAGGCGTTTAGGTTACACAATAATTACAACAGATTACAAAGATTAAAATAAGATAGGCTACTTTACAACATGATTAGATACAAAGAGTTACAACTAAATACAAAATGAATAGATGATACAAAGCAAGATACAATGATTTACAAAGACACTAACTGAAATGCTTGTATGTGCAGGAAATTAAAGATACTCAAAAGAAACACTCAACAACACATCAAGCCTAGCATGCTCAACAATAGAATGTCTCCCAAAGGGATGCACTTTTCTATTGTAACTGCTTTCAATGGAAAACAAGATTACACAAGATCCAACAAGAGAGTGCCTCCAAAGGATGCACAACTTCTTGAGGGACCAAACCCAAGATATGAACACCAATTAACTGAAAAGGAAAAGCTTAAAGGGAAAGTGTCCAAAGCTCAACTATGACTATTTAGTTATTAACCCACAACACATAAATTAAACTTGCATGAAAAGTAAGTGTGAAATGAAAGTTGCTTGCAAGATTAGTTAAGTGTCAACCATAAAAGTGATATACCAAGTTGATGCCCAAAGTTGTATAATGGATTAAGGAGTTTATTAAAGATTATTAAGTGAGGATTAAATCCTAGCTAAGTGTCAACCCAATACTCCCCTTGCTTGTACCAAGTAATTGTTGGGTGCTCAAGAAGTATGGAAACAAGGCCTACCCTAGCTCCACAGGTCAGCCCAAGGGAAAAGAGTACTCTCGAAAAGGACGCTGAGCGCCACGAGACCGTCCCCAGCCTATCACCTTCTGTTGCTTCCTCTAGTCTTCGTTTAAATGGAAAAGTTGGGTCAGTAGAGGTGCCCTATTAAGTCTAGTTGATTATTGGGCTTATGGACTAAGTTAATTTTAGTTTATAGCTGTGTAAAAGTGAGATTTGCTTGCCCAAAAAGTGTGAAATAAGACCAAAACCGAAATATTAAACTTGCAAGAAGTGAAGATCTAAACCATAAGATTGTTACTTGAAAAGCATGGAAAGAAACTTAACAATAGTTTGCAATGAAAAAGAATTAAGTATTCTTAAACCATTATGACATGCCCATGATATTTGCCAAAAGATAGATGCTTGAGAGATAAACCTTGCAAAATGAAAAGAAACTCAAAGCATAAAATAGATCCTACACCTCCATGGGATTGAGCTAGCTTTAGTGGTGTGAGTTCTACTTCTAGATGATTTTAATCCATTTAGCACAACACATTAGAAATAAATAACTAAGCTAGCCTTACGATTTTGGGGGTTGGCTATGCCAACTTCAAATCCAAGGTGTAGGCAACTAAAGAATGAAAGAAAAACTTGAAAGGAAACACCTAAATACAAACCACTCACAATGGCATAAGTTGGAGGCAAGCATTCCTATATTATGCCAAAAGGGGTTGGAAAATAAAAAAGGCTAAACTAGAGCAACCTAGCCACACAACCTTGTCCTAAAGACAAGTGGGGCAAAGAATGAAAGAAAAACAATAATAGAAAATTAAAAGAGAATGCAAGCCACTTGGGGACCTCATTTGGGCTTGCTACAATGCTTAGAAAGAGAGGAAAGGTTGGGAATCGTTACCCAATCAAAGGAGGGGTTCTCTGTGTGTTTTGTGGCTGAAAATGGGCAGCACTTCCCCTAGATCTGGTGAGAACCTGCAAAAAACAGCAAGCTATTGCTTGCTGGAAAGGCTGCGAAACATACAGAAAAGTTAAGAAAATTTATGTTTTTCAACAGAAATTTTTTGCATAAAAATTTAAGAAAATATGTTTGATATATTGACCTATCTAAGAGTGTTACCAAACCAATAACATGAATATGTATGAGCAGAAAAATAACTCAAGAAAGAGAGGAGTTTGAGTTAGGTTATGAAGGAAAGCTTCCTACTTGAAGCCAACCTTACAAACCCTTGAAGCAACCTGCAACTTGTGAAGCAAATGTGAGATAAGAGCAAATAGTTGTTAAGATAAACAAGTAATACAAACTAATTTGTACTACTTACTATCCTGATCAAATAGATCTACAACTACACTATTGCATGATCTATCCAAACAAACTAATTTGTTTTAGATATGTACTCTAGATCTCAAATAAAGAAACACATAGAACAAGATCACCTCCAAAGCATGTGCACCAAGACAAAATCTCATGTACACCAAGGTCCTCCAAAGCTCTTTCTTATTACCCAAATGAGGAAGTTGCAGCAACTAATTGCTACAAGATCCTTTCAAAAATAGAGCAAGAATGAGTGAAAGCAAAATGGAAGATGAGAGAGGGACGAGGGAAGAAATTGGTAGCATAACAATAGCTTAAGAGATGGTTAAGAATGAGTGAGGGAGGGCCTTTATTTATACTTGGGAAGGCAAAGTTACCCCTCTTGGATGAGAGTCAAGTGTCAAAACCCAAGTCAAAGTGAGAATCTCAAGAAGGGGGGTGCAAATCTAGGGTTTTGGCATGGATGGATGAAGTGGCAATGAGTTGGAGTGAGTTGGCAAGGCTTTGACAAGTCAAATGATGAGTTGTAGGGTCTAGGGAGACGCACCAAGGGATAGAATAAGTCTCCCATTAATTTTTTTATTATTTTTTAACTTTTAGAGACTTTATAAAAGGGGGGCACACCTCTCTAGGGAAAGTGACGTTTTTTCTTAATGGTTAGGTGAGGGGGTGATGTGAGGGTTGGAAAAGGTTAGGAAAGTGTTTTCTCATCATCTCCCACCTTTATTTTACTCAATTTGCTCAAGATTACAAAAATTGACATTTTTACCATGTCAAGCTTAGCAATTAAAATTGTTGTTTTGACTGACTTAGACTCCCTATGGAAAAACACCTAGAAAAAGTTGTCCAATTGAGTTGGAACTTGGTCCAAGGGTGTAGGGGGTCTCATTCCATTTCTTTTGAGCACAAATACCCCTAGCAAAAGCCCAAGGACCTAATTTTTACATTATTTATCAAAAATTAATTAAAATTAATTAATTAAATTACCCAACCTTATGCAATTTTAATTAATTAAAAAAATCTATGTAGACTCGACGAAATTCCGCAAAACTTCTAGAGATGTCTTACATGGTCATTTACATCATTCCTAAACACTAGCTACCAGAGGATGACATCATTAGAACGCCTTTCATCACTTTGGAGGAATTATTTGTGGGAGCGAAAAACTCAAGGGAAATTAATAAGGCTGGTTAGGCCAAATTAATAACCCAAGGAAAAAAAACACTAAGTGAAAGGAACTCTCCTAATGAAGAAATCTTAAGGTAATTGACCTAACTATAATCCATGTAGACCTATTACATTATTATCCCACGCAGGGGAGCGAAAATTCCAATTACAAAAATACGTGCTGGAGGCCAAAAATGCCTTGTAGAACCAAATAGTCTCTGACTTGGTAGCATCTAATGATGCATATCTTCATGGTACATGGAGTTGACCCCCTAGTTGAGTAGGCAGTACAACCCTTTGCAAGATTGGCAAACCCAATGCTCGGACTAGTGTATGGGATGGATAAGAGGGAAAATGATGAAAAGTGGTAAGTATGGTGGGAACAGATGATGACCTTTCATGAACCCCACCCCAATGGCAACTCAAACCCTATGGGAACTCGCTTACTAGGCCATCCTGTCATTCCCCCCAGGTGTGGTCAAGTGGAAAGGCATAAGGTCCAAGCACACGTTAGAAGTAAAAAAGAATTAAATGCACATATTCAAATGTTTTGTAAATCAAAGAGACACATACCATGATACCCAGACTCATTACCTCATGGAGCAAGATCCATTGCTGCTGAAATACCAGGCCGATGGGATGGATGTTGTTGCTGCTGACAAGGTGGAGGTGTTGAAGAAAAAAAGGATGGGCCCTCCAGGGCCAGGCTCAAGTTGATCTGGCTCTCGGTACTCCATGTCTAGGACCTGTGGGCCTCGAGACATAATCTCCTTAGTTATCTCTAGGCTAGGGGATAACAGGGCCGACCTCAATAACTCAGAATATAATTAATAATTACAATATTAATTATCTTTTACATTAATTATCTTTCACTTTGTGGTGGGGCCGACCTGTACCCTTTACATCACAAATAGGGTTACAGGTAAGTCTGACTCTTGAACAATATAACAAGGGATCTCGCATACTCACTAATGCTCAACCACTAGGGGCACGCCCACTTGTGCTCGGCCATAGGGACGTCCAAGTCAACAGATCTCTATCTCACTGCGTCTCACAGGAGAATCATCTAGACACACAATCACTAGTGCTCAACCACTAGGATCACGTCCACCTATGCTCATCCACAATGAGGTCCTACTCAGCAGATCTCTATCTCACTGCGTCTCACAGGAGAATCATCTGGAGTACCACATCGTCTCAACTCTCTACATAGAGGAGAATAGTACATCGTTTCATCTTTGTTTCAGAGAGAATGACACACCCAACTCATGGGCTTCCTCACCCCACACAGGGGCATACAATGTTCCATCTCCGTCTTAGAGAGGAACCACACACCCATCTCATGGGCACACCCAACTCATGGGCTTCCTCAACTCACACAGGGGCACACAACGTTCCATCTCCATCTCAGAGAGGAACAACACACCCATCTCATGGGCACACCCAACTCATGGGCACACCCAACTCATGGGCTTCCTCACAAGCCGACTCACTCAGTCTGTGTCCTGGAGGATGTCTCACGCAGCTGTAATCATCAACACCTATGTAATTTGCCAGGTTTAGGTATGGGAGGGTTGACAAGGTGACCTATTGGGTAAATCATTCCCTAAGTCAAGGAGTGTTTTCTAGGTGGACCCTCTCTAAATCATGTGGAGGAGATGAAGTGGATGGGGGTAAGACTTTTGGGCACGGGGTTCATGACATACAATGGTTCGTATTGTCTCATTTATGGGTGCCTTTGTAGAGGGTGTGTTGGACTTTCGTTTTCAATGCATCATTTTTGCAAGCCCATTTATTTTCCATTAATTAAATAAAGTCCTGAACAATTGGGTAATCCAAAAGGGTAATATAAGACTTGGGAGGCAGTACCACAATGTCACTTGAAGGGAGAGGTACATAGAGTGCCATACGGGTAAAGCAAAGGTTGTGACGCACTTGTGTAGATCCCTCAACAAGTGGGACGTCTATATAATATGAATTTGTTTCTTGCAGTTCTTCAAGTTTTTAGGAGAAAAGTTTAATCGTTCTCAAGACCTCCTTGGGCGAGCATCTGGAAAGTTATAGTTTTGGATTTTATTTTTGCTAGCTATATTCCCTCTGGGCCTTCATCCCCTTCTCCCCATAAAATGAGGTACAATCCTTCCTTGGGTCAATACACCTGAAAATCCCAAAAGATAAGGAGGTGAAAAGGATGAAGTGTAAAAAATGATAAGTATGATTGAGAATGGCACAATGATTCATGAAGGGGACCTCCCAGTAGCAAACCATCCCCAAGGGTGACCACTTACTAGGGCACAATGTCAACCACCAAGGTGAAACAAGGCAAAGAGCATAATTTCCAAGCAAGCGTTCTATAATCAAAAGCAGCTTTAAAGAAAATCATACTCAAATGCCTCGAGAATTAAAGTGACACTTACCATAATACCTGACTTGTACCTAATGGAGCAAGACCCATTGTCTTTCGGAAGCAATTTGATGTGGTGAATACCATCGTGACGAATGTAGGATGTGTGATGGTGAAGTGGGTCTCTGTCTGTGCATATGGACGCTGCCAGTCATCTGTCTCTTGGTAATCCATGTCTGCAACCTGAGGGCCTTGAGACATCATCTCCTTAGTTATCCTTAGAAATTGGGGATAACAGGATTAACGATGATAGGTGGTTGGTTGCGGGAATTATATAAGTGAAGTGGCATAATTATTCCAAGTGTCAATACATTGGTGGAATAGGTGGACTTCTTTCTTAAGAATGTTCTCCACAAGGATTTAGGGTAGAATTTAAGTTGTGGAAGGATCTCTTTGTGTTTGTGAAAGAGTTATTAGCATTTCTTCTTCTTGAGTATGCTTTGGTAGACTTTTGCACAAGTTGGCTATAATCAGTCTATGGGCAAAGGATATATTTTGTTTACTTATGGAGGTTTTTGTAGTTTGCATCAAACCATGAGTTTTGGGGGAGGGAGCCATGAAAGGAGTTAAGATGGGAGATGTGGATGGAATGGGGGAAAGCATCTAAAGCTCTTGACCAAATGGCTTGGGAAAAGTGATGGGCTCTCTTTATAGCATAATGTGAAGACTTGGATGTGTTGACCATCTATTTCGACTAGGGGGTCAACTCCATGTACCATGAAGATATGCACCAGATGGTGCTACCAAGTCAAAGACTTATTGGTTCTACAAGGTAGTTTTGACCTTCAACACTTCTTTTTGTAATGGAATTTCCGCTCCCCTGCGTGGGATAATAATGTAATGGGTCTGCATGGATCATAGTTAGGTCAGTTGCCTTAGGAATTCATCATTAGAGGAGTCCCTTTCACTGAGTGTTTTTTTTCCTAAAGTTATTAATTTGGCCTAACCAACCTTCTTAATTTCCCTTGAGATTTTCACTCCCACAAATAATTCCTCCGAAGTGGTGAAAGGCGTTCTAATGGTCTAGCCCTCTGGTGACCAGTGTCTAGGAATATTGTAAATGACCATGTTAGACATCTCCTAGAGTCTAGATAGTTTTTTTTTAATTTTTTTAAATTACCTAGTTAATGGTAATTTTAATTAATTTTTGATAAAAAATGTAAAAACTAGGTCCTTGGGATTTTGATAGGGGTATTTGTGCTCAAAAGAAATGGAATGAGACCCCCTACACTCTTGGACCAAGTTTTAGCTCAATTGGACAAGTTTTTCTAGGTGTTTGTCCATGAGGTTTGTCCATGAGGAGTCTAAGTCAGTCTAAAACAACAATTTAATTGCTAGTATTGAGTCTTGACATAGTCAAAATGTCAAATTTTGTAAAATTAGCAAAATGGTTAGAGAAAAGATGGGAGATAATGCCTAAACCCCTAACTAAGCCTTCCTAAACATTTTCTAACCCTCATTCCCCCTTTCCACCTAGCCACTACCACTTTAAGTTGTTCCCCCTAGGGAAGTTGAGTAATCTTTAGAAAGTCAAAAATTAAAAAGGGGTGGGGCCCTCTCTCTCCTAGGCCCTCTCTCTCCTAGTGCACCCTCCTAGAGCCTCCACCTCACCCTTTTGACTTGGCTAATGGATGCCAACTCATCCCCCACTCACATACCAAAACCATAACCCTAGAAGTGCGCCCCCCCTCTTGAGATTCTCAATCTTACTTAATGATTGACACTTGGAGGAGATCCAAGAGGGGTAGCTCTTGCTCCCCAAGTATAAATGAAACCCCTCCCCTCCTCATTTCACACTAATTCTTTTGCTATTGTTACTATGCTCAAATTTCTCTTATCTCTCCCATCTTTCTCTCTTTCTCATTCTTGCTCACTTGTTTTGGAGAGAAGCTTGTTGCAAGTATTTGCAACAGCCTTCTACTTGGATTAATAGAAAAAGCTTTGGAGGCAATTGATGTGTGGAGAGTCTTCTTTGTGCATTTATTTTTGGAGGTGACTTGGTATTTTTTTTGTGTTTCATTTTATTTGCTTAGAGTAGAGATCTCAAACAAAGTCTTTTGCTTGGGTAGGTTTGCAATAGTAGTATTGTAGATCTAGATGAGTATATTGTTTCTTTTGCAAAGTATTTTGTAGATCTAACATCTATACTCACTCCTCTCTCTATCTTGTAGCTTGCTCACACTTTTTGCAGGTCATTTCTAGTGTTGGGAGAGCTATTTTCAAATCTGGAAAATAGTGTTTTCCAACCATTTTCACCTCTAATACTTTTCTGTAATTTATTTCTGCAGTTTTCTTTCATATTTTGGACATACTAACACTTAGAATAGGTCATTTTTATCAAATATACTTGCTGAAATTTTCTACAGAAAATTTGTGTCACTTGTGCAGCGTTTCCAGGAAGCTTTTATTTGCTGGTTTTTTGCAGGTTGGTGACCAAAGAGGTGGTCAGGAGGCCATTTTGGGCCACAACAAGCTAAGGATCAACCTCCCAAGATTGGGTAACAAATACCCTCTTCTTTTCTTCTCATCTCTACATTGTAAGCAAGCCCAAGGGAGTCCCAAGGGCTTGCACTTCTCTTTCATTGTAATTAATTTCTGTATTTTATTTTTCAAGTTTGCCTACACCTTGGATAGAGCTTGGCTAAGCCAACCATCCAAAAACGTAAGGCTAGGGACTTAGTTTTAATTTCCAACAATTTATTTTTACATTGTTTGCCCCACTTTTCATTAGGACAAGGTTGTGTGGCTAGGATTTCCTTTAAGTTTTAAGCATTTCATTTTATCTACCCACTTGTGCACAAAACCGGAAGGCTTTGTCCTCCATCTTGTGCACAAAACCGGAAGGCTTTGTCCTCCATCTTGTGCACTTGTTGTGGTTGTTTAGAGTAGTTTTCCTTTCAAGTATTTTTCTTTTCCTTGTTTGCCTACACCTTGGAGAGAGCTTGGCTAAGCCAACCCTCCAAAATCGTAAGGCTAGGTTAATATATGGTTATTACTTATTTCATGTGCTTAATGGTTTAAAATTATCTAGATCTAGAAGTAATCACCTAATGTTACCTTAGGCCCATGGAGGCATAACAAATTTACATTGCTTATATTGTTTATTTTTCATTGCAAGTCATTTTCATTCAAGTACTTTGCTTTCAAAGTTATTTACATTTACAGGTACTTCTTTAAGTCTTGCAATTTAATTTTCTAAGCATTGTGATATCTTGTGATTTACTTTCATCCATTTTACTCTCTTGCAATCTCAATTTCAAGTACTTTACTTTTCAAGTCTTTTATCTTTCAAGTACTTTTATTTCATTGCAAACACACTTTCTTTTACAAGCACTACATTACAATCACTTCACTGACTTAATTTAACTTAACCAACTTAAGCTCAATTTGCCTTTAGTCTCTAGGGCCTAAAATTAATCTAGTTTAATAGGTCATCTTTTACTGTCTCAACTTTGCCAACAAAAAAGGAACCTAAGGAAGAAGTAGGGGGTGCTAGATCAGGGATGGTCTCATGGCACTAGGTGTCCCCCTTGTGGAGTACTTTTGTTCCCGGATTGACCTGTGGAGCTAGGGTGTGGCCTTGTTTGCCTCACTTATTGAGCACCCAACAATTCTTTTGGTACACGCGGGGAGAGTTCTTGGATAGTCACTTAGTTTAGGATTTACACCTCACATTAATAACTTAATCAATCCTAATTAATCCACAACAACCTTGGGCAATCTACATTGGTATATCTTTATGGTTTTTGCTTAAGTAATCTTGCAAGCACTTTACTTTCCATTTACTTTCATGCAAGTTTATTTCAGTTTTGTGGATGTTAACTAAGTGATCTAAAGTTGCGCACTAACCCTTGGAGGCCTCATTTAAGCATTTTCATTTGATTTTCAGTTGTGTTTTGGTTCAATTGGCTCAACCCCCTTGAAGTTGCGCATCCTTTGCAGGCATCTTCATTGTTTGGGGTTTGTTGTTGTGTATGCTAGTGAAACATCCCCTTAGAGTTGCGTATCTTGTGGAGGCACTCTATGTTTGGGATTGTTGGCTTGATGTGTTGTGGTTCACTTTTTCTTTGAGCAATATCTCCTTTACCTGCACATTCAAGTTCTTTTCAAGTTAGTTGCAAGTTGGTTGCTTTGCATAATTTGTATCTATTCTATCATTGTTGTATCTCTTAGTTATTCTTAGATCTATTAACTTTGTAGATAGTTGTTTCTTTCTTTCTTTTATATCTAGTTTTGATTGTAAATCTTGTAAAGTTTTTTTTGTAATATTGTTGTAATCTTTGTAGATTCTAAAACTCCCTTTAACTTAG
>JASDQU010106753.1:213403-225889 GCA_032191745.1 Picea mariana | reverse complement strand
AATACAAAGAAATGTTGTTATCACCTTTAGAGAAAAGACGCCTGCGATTTTCACAACTAGACATGAGATTTCATCTGCGAGATTTGATAGGTTCCGGCCACCTCAAAATTGTTCAAACCCCTGCAGGGTCACTTGTACGAGTTGCCAAGGAATGAGGCACATATAGGTGTGGTATCTATGGAGTTTATTTTCAGGTCCATTGCCACATTTTCAGGACCACAGAGGTATCATTTCATTATTACTTGATTCTTTATTTTTTAATAATAGTATTACAAGCTGTTAGGTCGCATACGTTAATGTCCAAAATTGCTTGCAAGAAATCCAATGTGCGAAGGTAATTTCCATCTTAAATGGTTTGGTTTGTAAGTAATAGGCTTAACAGGTAGTCTGGTCCATGCTTTATGTTTATACTGATTCTTTTTATAGCTACAAGTCCATGAAGGTGGATCAGTCCAATGTTCATTCATATTGATTTAGTTGTGGCAACCAGATTTGTTATCTAGCCCAAATTACCAATATATTCAAATCTTTAATTTCAGTTTGTTGATGCTGGATAACCTGGTACTCTTTGTGTTCTACATCGATAACCATTAGTTGCTAGATCAATCATATGGCATGCTCTCAATAGTCTAGTTGAAATAAATACTTCTCTTGGTGGCCATGGTGGTCTTAGAATTGATATTATTATAAAAATCACTATGTTGTTTTAAAGTCATTTTGTTTATTATGAAATAATTGTTAAAAAGATAAAAACATAAAATATTGATTTAAATTTATTTAAAATATATTTAAGATAACAATTTAATAAATGAATATTATGAAATAATTGTTAAAAAGATAAAAACATAAAAGATTGATCTAAATTTATTTAAAATATATTTCAGATGACAATTTAACAAATCAATTTATAGTAACTATTATAGAAACTATTAATTTAATTTTCTTTTTAATAGGCTAAAATTGCATAAATGGCTGAAAATTGCCATTCAATCTCACTTGTACATTTGTTAAAGCAAGTAAAATAGAAATATGATCATTTTTTTTTATTAATGTTATTGATATCAAAATATTCCATCTCCTTAATATGGAAATGTTGGTCTTAAAACTAAAAATAAAGGGATCCAACACTTTAAATATGGAAATGTTGGTCTTAAAACTAAAAATAAAGGGATCCAACACTTTAAATATGGAAATGTTGGTCTTAAAACTAAAAATAAAGGGATCCAACACTTTAAATTTTAGGCATATGCCATTTTAACAAGGTTAAAGTGAAGTACTTTGATAGTTGAAAGCTCAAACATAAAAAGTGGATGTTGTTGAGAGGTTGTGGGATTAATTCATGGGAGTTCCACTAGTTTACATACATGTATTAAGAATATTTTTTTGGAATAGAGACTGTGATGAAAATGTCTTAAGATTTTTTTTGGAATAGAGACTGTGATGAAAATGTTACAGGATGTGTCCTAAAGTTAAGTTTAAGTTTTGATTACAACTTATAAGCTTTTGATAATTAAGCAAAATATAATTAATTTTATGATTGCTAGGTATGTTTTTTTTGATGTATTAAATAATATATATGTAATATCATGATCACTAATAGTAGTTTATATTGGGCACAACCTGCCTTTCTTTCACTTTGAGAAGCTCAACATCCAAAGTATAATTGGAACTTAGGGTGCTATTCTCATATGGAAATGTTGTTCTTAAAACTAAAAATAAAGGGATCCAACACTTTAAATTTTAGGCATATGCCATTTTAACAAGGTTAAAGTGAAGTACTTTGATAGTTGAAAGCTCAAACATAAAAAAGTGGATGTTGTTGAGAGATTGTGGGATTAATTCATGGGTAGTTCCACTAGTTTACATACATGTCTTAAGAATATTTTTTTGGAATAGAGACTGTGATGAGAATGTTACGGGATGTGTCCTAAAGTTAAGTTTAAGTTTTGATTACAACTTATAAGCTTTTGATAATTAAGCAAAATATAATTAATTTTATGATTGCTAGGTATGTTTTTTTTGATGTATTAAATAATATATATGTAATATCATGATCACTAATAGTAGTTTATATTGGGCACAACCTGCCTTTCTTTCACTTTGAGAAGCTCAACATCAAAGTATAATTGGAACTTAGGGTGCTATTCTCTAAATAAAACATTTAATTTAGCATTAAAATGACAAAAGTGATATCTTGGTTAGTTGTAGCAATATTTAAAACATTTAATTTAACATTAAATTGATAAAAGTGATATCTTGGTTAGTTGTAGTAATATTTGTTGCTAGCAATTTCCTTGGAGAATGAATTATTTTGTTAAGAAAATAATTAAATTTGTACTATAGAGAATATTGGTCATCTAGAAAAAATTTATGAAGTTGCAATATTAGGGGTATTGCAATTGAGTTCTCCAAGTGGCAAATATAATCTCATATGTGCATAATTGAGGAATGATTTAAAGAGACTAGATTGAAAATACATATTTATATGTGTATGCATCCCTTACAATGATCACTGGTAAATTAATAGAAATATTAGTAGTTGAGTAAAAGTTTTATTGCATATGTATTTTCATATCATTATTGATGTTTTTATAGGCTCATAAACAACAATGCCAACCATTTCATTTTCTCACAAGGCATAAGACTTTTCATTTTCTCACAACGCATAAGACTAAGACCTAAATTTGGTAACTTTGTAATTTATTGTTCGTTGGACATGTCAAAGTATTGAGTTTTAGTGATGAATACAATATATTTATTTTCCAAAAAGGAGGGGTGGGTAGAATAATTCAAAATTAATTATTTATGATATATTAATTTATTAGAATATGTATGGTTTTGTTTTTCTTCCAAAATTAATATGCAAAAAGTTTAAAACTATTTTTAAAGTGCACCTTTTTTTATTTATTTAAATTTAACATGTAACTACAATTTATTAAATTCTAGTTTAAACACATATTTGTGTTGACTATCTAAAATATTCTATATATGTTTTAATTGATTGAAAGAGATTTTTTTGAAATAGTGGATTTGCTTTAGTCATATCCAATGCTAGACTTCAAAGCCTTAGTTAGTACATCTTTTGGTTTCAATATTTAAGATCATGTTGAGTTTTATTTCCAAATATTTTTAGAGTTACGCAGGGGACACCATATTCACTTTAGTTTAGAGACCATATTCAAACTTTAGTTTTATTTTTAGTAGGGATCTCGTGCATGCATGGTAGATGCAACACTTAGAGCATGCATGGGAGAGTGATTGTTTCAAATGGGTACTTTATGATTTTGAGATGTGTTATTCAAGGGAAGTTTATTTTCTTAGGAACTCACTATTTTCAATAGTTGGTTGTAGTTTTGACTATCCATTTGGTGATTGTTCTAAAGGGTATTCTTTAATTTTTGAAAGTTTATTATTTTTAGTAAATTACTATTTTGGTAAACCATTATGGTGTCTAGATACCCTTTTTGGAGGAGAGCATGTGCCACTTTTAGTGATGATGAGGATTTTTTTTAGGGTTTTTATTTTTTAAAAGTGGTATATATGGATGGGTTCATGCGGAAATGGAGAAGAAAAACCCATAAATTTCAAGTAATTTAATCAAAGTGAAAAATTAGAACTTTTTGTCATGTTTATAAATAATAATAGGCTGAATGAGTTCTACATGGAGTAGTGGGTTGTGTACTTGTGTGTGTAGGTTACCATGACTTGGTAGTGCAAGTTACTAGGTCCACGAGGAGATACATTTTGGAGGGGGAATATTATCCATTATGCTTTTTCAGATTTCACTGTTTCTATTTTGATCTTGATCTCGGTGGCTATAGATGGCCAGCCACCTCTGCCATTGACTCATCATAGTTCTCCATCTTGGTCGTTTTTGTTATGATTTTTGGGTCATAAACTTTCAGGGCCATTTTGAGGCCTTAAATGATGTGTTTTGGACATTCAAGGGCCAGGGGTGGCAATAGATTGCATTGGCCTTGCCAAGAATTGTACTTCTCAGTTAGATCTTTCCAATGAGCTATTGTGCACCCCAAACAAAGATTGTATACAAAAGTTGTGCCCCCGAGAAGTTGGTGTATCAATTAACCACCTCGGGGCCTACAAACATTTTGGCACTTCGCTTCCCAGGGCTAGGGTTATTTACTGTTAGGGTTCTTGATTTATGTTAAAAGGTCATTCTTTTGACCTCTTGTGATATCATTTTGCAAATGAGTGCAAACAACATTTCTCTTCAGATATAAGCTACCACCATTCTAGTTAGTTTGCGTTCTACAATATTCTACTATTTTATTCATTAATAGAAGTTGGGTTTCACTGTATTTCTATGTTCTCTGCTACATTATTTTTTGTATTTCATTTCATTCTCAATATAATCCAGATTAGTGGCATCAGAGTAGTCTACTCCTTGTTATTTCTCGTTGCATGTCCTTAACGAGGTCAAGGTATAGATAGTTGGGTCTCAAGCTAGTTTCACTTGGGGCGACCGCTCTCACTAGTCCAAACAACCTTCCATGGTGTAAGAAAAGAGAGATGGCGAAGCAAGAGATCCTTTCAAAATGTTGCTCGAGAAATCCCTTGTGTGACGACGAAACAAGATGATGGACAAATTCACCTAGATCCTTTGACGAGTGCAAATAGCAAGCAAGGCACCTTCAACAAGCAACCATTTCAGAGGTGCAACACCCTTCAAGGTACAAGTTAACTTTGATATCTTCTTATTTGAAGGCCAGATAGATGTAGATGATTTAGAGAAATCACTGAATCTATTAGAAGGGTATTACTCTATTCAAATTTTTTCCAACACTGAAAAGATTACCTTTGCTCTCCTTAAATCCCTCCCCCGTGTCAAATATTGGTGGGAATGTTATTGGGAGAGACATAAAAGAAAATTCGTTGGCATTTGGGACATGACCCACTTGGGTGGCATTTGTTGATGCCCTCAAGTAGGAGTTCTATCATGTTGGAAACTATGATGACCAATACACGAGATGGGTGACTTTGTTTCAGGAAAGAGACCGGTTGGTGTTGGAGTACACTAACATCTTTCATACCTTATGCCCAAAGCTAGGTATTAGAGACTCCAAGTGACACCTGGTTATGAAGTATCGTAGTGGCCTGCACGAGTACATCAAAACTAAGATGGGTCTCTTGGACATCTCTTCATTGGGAGTCGTTTATCGATATGTCGTCAAAATCGAGCAGAAATCTAAACAACTAAATTAGTAGTTTGGTTCTACAAATCCGCAACAACAGAAGCATGGAAAAGGTGGCCCTAACTCACAGAACAAGGGACAAAACAAGGAAAACCAACCTCAAGACAACCAATTCAAGATGCATGCAAAGAAGGGCAAGGTGAAGACGAAGGACACTGAAAAATGGTGTGATTTACACAAAATTTCTTGGCACAACATTGATGAATGCCACTCAAAACAATCATTGTTGGTCGAGCTTAAAGAGAAAGAGACGAACCCTGACTTGGACTCTGATTCAGAGAAGGCTAAGGGAAAGCATATCATTAATGCAGAACCTAATCCTACCATCTCAACTGCAAAAATCGAAACCAACAAGTCAAAGGAGCTTAAGGAGGGGGGGCGCCTCTTCCATTCACAAATGTGGGTGAAGGGAACACCACTGCATTTCATTGTTAACAACGAGAGCTAGAAGAACCTGATCTCGATCGAGGTCATCAAGAGATTGAAGTTGTCGACAATGCCACACCACTAATCATACACTATATGTTGGCTAAGCTAGGGATGAGACTTTTCACATCAGCCAACAATGTTGCTTGTCCTACGGTGTCAAGCCCTTCAAAGATGAGGTACTGTGTAATGTTTCCCCACTCAAAGTTTGTGATGTTCTTTTAGGACAACCTTATATGTGGAAACGTCACGTTGTTTATGAGTTCCAACCCTATAGTGTCATTATCACTCTGGGGGGTTAGCCCTATAGTGTCATTATCACTCTGGGGTGTTAGCCCTACAGAGTACTTGAGGTAGTTCTGACTACTGCAATTTCATTGATTTCAGTAAAACAATGCCAAAAAGTAATCTCACAGACTGCAAAGTTTGTCATATTCAAAAGGTCACTGTGAACACCACAAATTCAACACGAGGTCTCTCTACACAATTAAAAAAGGTGGACAAGATTGTAAGGAATACAAAGACCTCTTTGCTTCACCTATAGGGGTGCCTCTACATTTTCAGGTCAAGCATCCCATTTATTTGATACCTGGTGCTCCCTTTCCCAATGGTCCAATATACAGACTCTCCCTTTGGGAGAATGAGGAAATAAAGTGTCAAATTCATGAGTTCATCCGCAAGGGCCACATTCAAACAAGATCCTCACCTTTTGGTAGCCCAAATTTGTTGGTGCAGAAGAAGGATGGAACGTGGAGGCTCTGTATTGATTATAGAGCCATGAATAAAATCATTGTCAAGAACCGATACTCGATCATTGGTGATCTTCTTAATCAGCTCAAGGGTGCCAAGTTATTCAACAAGATCAATATGAATTCAAGCTATCCCCAAGTTCCGATATAATCAATTAATGCATGGAAGACAATTTTTAAATCAAAAGAAGGCCTCTTTGAGTGGTTGGTCATGCCTTTTGGCTTGAGTAATGCTCCAACGACATTCATGAGGATGATGGTTGATATTTTGCAGCCATTCACAAACCCTTTTGTGATAGTCTATTTGGATGACATCCTTATCTTCAACCAGACCTGAACAGAGCACTTGCAACACATTCAACAGGTCATGAGTACCTTGTGACAACACAAGTTATATGGCAATCTGGAGAAATGCTCATTCAACATGAAACAAATCCAATACTTAGGATAAATTATGGATGAACATGGGGTGCATATGGACCTAGCCAAAATCCAAGTCATTTGCGATTGGCCAGCCTCGATGACTCTAGCCCCGACGACTCTAACACATCTTCATAGCTTCCTATTCCTCACCAACTTCTACCGTAGGTTCGTGTTGAGTTTCTCTCATATAGCTTGGCCCTTAAGTAAAGTGACCAAAGGGGGGGCTAAAGCCAAGTTTGCTTGGTCTGGATCTCGGCAGAAAGCATTCGAGGATCTGAAAAACCACTTGTGTTATGCACAAGTCCTCACATTGACAGATCTACAACAACCGTTCGAGATCGAGACAAATGTCTCTGACTATGCTATCTTTGTCGTCCTCACTCAATAGGGACATCCGGTTGCCTATCATAGTGAAACATTCTCTGATGTTGTTTGCAGGTACCCCACCTACGACAAAGAGATGTACTTCATTATACAGGGATGCCAACAATGGAAGAATTACATTTCAGGCAAAGAAACGCTCATCCACAATGATCACAAGCCTCTGCAATTCACGCAGACACGTGGAAAGCTACATAATGACAACCATTAGAAATGGTCCACATAAATACAACAATTCCACCTGAATATTAAGTACAAGAAGGGTAGTTCCAATCGTGTTTCCTATTGTCTCAATCAACCCTCGGTTGTCGCCCTCACCATAGTTCTTAAATCTTGTGGGAACAAGACCTCTAGGTAGCTACAATTATACAACAGTGACTCTGACTTCACTGCTACTTATCAAACTCTCAGTGTTGGGAAACAAGTTATGGACTTCCACCTCTAGGATGCTCTCTTGTGCTATCTCGACCATTTTTGTGTTCCTTCAAGAAAACGTGCAAAGCTAGTTTGGGAGGCGCATTACATTCAAGTGGCAGTGTACTTCGGGGTGGAGAAGACAATAGCAGTACTTCAGAATCATTTCTAGTAGCCCATGTTTTGAGATGACATCATCCAGTACATCAAGTTGTGCATGTCTTATGCCATCGTTGAGTTCTCCATCAAGAAGAAAGGGTTGTACACTCCTCTCCTTGCATTAGACAAGCCTTGAGAGTTTGTCTCCATGGATTACATGTCAGGGTTTCCCTCCAACATACATGGTCATGATTGTGTTTTTGTTGTCATTGATTGGTTCTCTAAGATGGTCATTTTGACACCCTGTAAAAAGAGTATCATAGTCGAGGCCATTGCTAAACTCTTATTTGTGCATGTTTGGGTTCATTTTGGGATACCACAGACCATCATTTCATATAGGGACAACAGGTTCATCAACACCTTTTGGTTCAATCTATGGTCTCTGATGGACACCAAGTTGACCAAATCCACTACCTTTCATCCCCAAACATATGTACAAATAGAGGTGGTCAACATGATGATTGTGCATATCCTACACATATACAACTCCAAGCATCCACGTACATGGGATGAAAGCCTCCCATATGTTCAAAATAGTTATAATAGAGCCCTCCACGACTCTATTAGCCACAACCCATTTGAGGTGTGCTTGGGGTTTTAACCACTGACCCCCATTGATGTAGCTTTGCCCATTTTAAATTCCTCAACTGCGTCTTCCCATGCTCAAACCGAGGCCGACAAAGAAACCAAATTCATTGAATGGATCCAACACCTCCAACAATAGGTTCATGATATCTTGGAGAAGGCCAATGCCAAGTATAAGAAACGACATGACCAACATCAGGTTCCTTACAAGTTTCAAGCTGGTGACTAGGTGTGGTTGCATTTACAAAAATAACACCTCACCAGCCTCCACAAGAAGCTCAAACCACTCTGATATGGGTCTTACACCATCACCAAGGTAGTGGGTGGCAATGCTTTCGAATTGAGTATTCCTCCTTTCCTTGGCTTCACCCAGTATTTAATGTGGAGCTTCTTTGACCATATTTCCCAATGAGCTATTATGGGTCCTAAAACTTTTGGCGCTTCGCCTCCTAGGGTTAGGTTTTGGACTGTTAGGGTTCTTGCTTTATGTTAAAAGGCCATTCTTTCAGCCTCTTGTGATATATTTCTACGAATGAGCGTAGTCGACATCTATTTCTCTGTAACGAACCCCGTCGTTACGATAACAAGCCTCGCATAACAAGTACAATTTTTTTTTATTTTATGTAGGAAAGTAATAACGACAATACATCCAAACATCGCAACACGACAACGAACACAACGCATGCAAATCACGCAACAATAAACATAACGACCTAACATACTAGCACATCATGCAGCGGGAAGAAACATACAACATTCAATCAGACAAAGAATAAAAACGACTATCTGCTTGTCCTACCCTGCACGGTTAGGACCTCCAAGACACATAAGCAACGCTCAAGTCCAGGTTCCCGTCGATTTTGACCATTTTAGGTCTCAAAGCTAGCCACTGTTTTGAGGAACAAGGAGGTGTCTACATCCCGCCCAACACAAGCAAGACCACACCTACTAAGCTAAAGCAACATCAATCAATCCAAATGTAACAGCTTTAACGACACAAGTAGCTAGAACCGTCCCGACGAGCGGGAGACAATCACAGTAACGTTACAAAACAAGTACAACCTTACTTACAAAAACAACATCATCCACATCGGGAGGTGCATGATCCTAAGCCAGGTTTCATATGCGCTTATTGATCAACGTGCGCAATGAACCAATCATAAGGTATCACGTCGCCCATTGCGACAAAGGTGCTAGGGACCCACACGCAAACAAAATAATTCTAAACCTTCAACCAAACATAAAATCCAACGTGCTTGAAATCCAACTGTGACTAACATACATTAAGGCAATTAAAACTATTGATCTAATGCAACACAGTTCATTTAACTATCATGAAGGAAATATTTCCATAACCACATCAATGATTCCAATATGTTCCCAATTAGCTTCCTGGTGTAGAAGCTATCAATTATTAACAAGCGATAATCACAATTAACCGACTAAAACCATTATAAAATATTTAACTAATAAAAAGGGATATCCACATTATTCATGATTAAACAATTTAAACTGTGGTGGAAATAATTAAACAACTAAAAATGGGATAATCACCCTATTCATAATGAAACAATTACCTGTAGTAAAACAATTAATCTAGTGTAAGCGTTAATCACACTAATCACAATTAAAACCTTAAAACGGTTAAACAGTCAACTGATCTAAATGGGATAACCAACATATTAGATTCCATGCCATAAATCCAGCTGCCATAATCATAACTTAAAAACATTTCTAAAATATAGAATTACTGCCAACTCTAACCACTCAATATTTAAATCTTCTAGGCGTTTATTAGAAACTCTGTATAATATTAAAATCTTTGTGTAATTACATCTAAATCGTTGAGTAGTTATTAAAGGGATAGTAAGATCCTAGCATAGTTAGACCGCGAATTGGTGCACTAGTTAACATTACGCATTTATAGGTGCAACACAGTAATCACGACATAAACTTACACCTGTCCAAGTAAGACAACGATCGATAATTGTTGGAGAGGGAAATTAAGGCCACGTGCAACGACCCAACTTACCTTACACTAGGGTTATCTCCTTGTGTAAAAGCATAAATGCTAGATTTAATTTAATGCATTGACAGGTATGAAGTTGTCAGTTGAATTTAAAGGTTCTGAGTGATGGAAAATCCCTTATTAAGGTTGGATACAACAAGCACAGGAGAGAAGGAAATTTTGTTTTTAGTTGCACCTGAAGCTTAGAAATAAATATTGATTTTTATAGTTGAAAAGAATAAAAGTCGTTGAACTGGAGCGATTTTGACATTACAACAGGAGCAATTTCAATCAGGGAACAATCTTTCCTCCGTGACAGAATCAAACAATCAAGAAGATCACGTTCTAAATAATCCAAATCTGGAATTGCAAGCCGGTGAGGAGACCTATGCTAATAATCGTATGTACAAACAAAACAATGGCTATTATTCGCCACATGATAACTCGTACTCAAGCGAATGGCACTTAAGGTCTAAAAATAATATGTCTACTCAAGGATTAAGAAAGAAATCACTAAGATTGCCCATCCAGGACCACCATTCGGTGCCCAAGGATTTACGATATGCTTCTAAAGCAGTGAAGTGGAGGAGGAGATTCACTTACCAGAAAATATTCGACAGGGCTTATTAAAAAGGAAACTGAACATTTATTTCTTAAATGTTGTCTATTAACATAATTTAAGATTCAATTTTTTTTACTGGGATTGTTTCTTTATTTTTACATGGATAGTTTGTTTAATGTTCTCGATTGAAGTTATAAAATTTGTTAAGTACGACTCCCAGTAGTGTCAATAGCCTTATAGTTTTTTTGAGAATTCTAAATGATATCGACACTTCCAAAAGAGTCAAATACTACAAGGAAAAAAGTAAATTGGGACTTGGGAGTTACACTACACAGTTCACAAATCACCACCGAACTTTTATTCACTCAAGAGAAGGTATTACATAAATGGGTAGACTCATAATGGAAGAATCCAGTGAAGCAAAGGATAAGTTTAGTCTGGGCAAGCAAAAATCCGCTAAGAACTGCGGGCGAAATCCAAGCAACCAATGAAGGATGGACTAGCTCCAATCAACGGTGATTTTTCTCATTTGGAAAAACAGAGAGACACATTCCTGAGCATTAAATAAATAATAAGATAAATAATTCATTTTGGAAAATAGAGAAATAATTTAAAACTATAAGGCACCAAGCACTACGCAATAGTAAAAAGATCTCAAGAAAAATCAAAACCACAAATGACAGATATGACATGCAATAATCTAGTAGGTGCAACTATTACTGTGCTACAAGAATAAGAGAAAACATGTAGACAAACTGGAATGAATAATGGTTGTTGAGCAACCGGAATTTGGACTACATATAATTAAATAAAAGGGGCGATCTTTAAGCAATAGAGACTATGAACTGCAGATGGATGTAGTATCTCTTGGGGAATTATAATGCCATACACTAACAACAAACGCAGAGCAAGGAACCCAAAATTCATACCATCTAAATGTAAATCAGCGTGCATTCAATAAATAAAATTTGCGAGATTTAGACGTGTGTACCTTGAGCGAAGGTGAAGGTTCCGTTGTTGTTGTCCCACGCTCTAGCTCCATCCCGCTCCGGCTTGCCAACCGCTGAGACCTCACCGGTACCTCCCAACCAATGTCAGGGGTACTCTTCCCCTTGAGCCCCCCCCGAGCCGCAAAGGGGCCACACACACAATACTAGAGAATGCTAGCTCCCAGCTCGCCTCGCAAGGTCGAGCTACCACTTGTTACCCAAGTTGGGTATCCCAACTTCCACAAGAGAAATTCAGTCAAGATAAAATTTCGGCAGCGTAACCTTACGGAAACCAGACGTGATCCATACTCCTCCTCCGCCATCATTTTTATAGAGTTTTTTTAGCGATTAGTTTCCCAAACCCTCATTAGATTATTTTTATTAAATTTAATTAGGATAAACCTCCCACGTACACATGTCACCCGATCCCTTAGTTGCACCAGAAAATCAATTTATTAATTAATTAAATTAGCCTATTTCCCTTAGCCACCTAAAAGTGTTCCTAAAAACGTTCATCGGTGTCCCTTTATTCCCTTACATTTCTTAAATGACTTACACCTTACTTAAAGCCTAGTTG
>JASDQU010106753.1:203146-213353 GCA_032191745.1 Picea mariana | reverse complement strand
CCCGATCTCTTAGTTGCACCAGAAAATCAATTTATTAATTAATTAAATTAGCCTATTTCCCTTAGCCACCTAAAAGCATTCCTAAAAACGCTCCTCGGTGTCCCTTTATTCCCTTACATTTCTTAAATGACTTACGCCTTACTTAAAGCCTAGTTGAGTTCACAAATAGAAAGTTCCAAAGGCTAGATTCCCTACTAAGTTAGACATTCCTCTTTTTCTTTAAGTTTCCATTTTTCTTTAAGTTTCCCCTTTGTTTTTAACTAAGTTCAGAATTAACAAGTTTAGACAAAAACAACTAGTTACCCCTTTTAATAATTAAACATTCATTAAAAATTTTACTTTAATTATTAATGATTGAATTTTCTTTACCCCCTTCTTGTTACATGTCCATTTAGTTTTTTTTTTTGTTCACATATTTTACTTAGACCTAGGTTTTAAATTCACTAGGCTTGGCGACAGTTCTTAAGGGAAAAAATTGTTATTAAACTTCACTCATACCATCATTCATTTTAAGGCCGACCAGGTCCTAAGGAGGCATAGTTTTCTAGGCACTAGGTTTATTAACTTACCATAGTTAAAATCACGACATGCTCTTCAGAGCGCACTACGTGCTCCAAGGGTGTCACTCGCCTCTTTCTGTTTTATTTGTGTGGCGTGCCCTTCAAGACGCACTACGTGCTCCAAGGGTGTCACTCACCTCTTTCTGTTTTATTTGCGCGACATGCCCTTCAAGACGCACTACGTGCTCCAAGGGTGCCACTTGCCTCTTCACTGAATTTGGTAGATGTCAAACCCCTGGAGTCAATACTTCGTCATGTGATCTTGTGGGAGACTAAGGGCCTCTAAGGAATAATGACCCTTCCTTATTCCGCGCCCCTTAGAATCATCGTGAGTGACTATCACAGTCTTCCCTCACGACATCGCAGATCTCTCGAACTGGGTAATCGTTAACCTACAGTTCGAGCCACGGTGAGAGTGCTAGTAGGTTGTGTGAAGGCCTCTGCCACACCTCTCTCTCAATGTCTCTGGTTGTCGTGCGTGACCCCTTTACTCCAAATGTGGGTCTGGTTTGCAAGCTATCGTCAGCCTGCATCCATCAACAAAACATGTCAGCTATAACAATCAACATCATAATATTGAGTCATACGTCACATCTGTAATATCAAAAACATTCAAACCATAACAATCCATTCCCTGACTCGATCTAGAGTCCAAGGAGATCCATCGATGCCATCGGCATCCTCTAACGTCCAGAGTCATGCACACTCAGGAGAACCCAATCAATAGCACATGTCGATGTAAATATAGCAAAAATAACATATCATCAGATCCACAACATCTCATAATCATAATCAAAACAACCAATCGTATAATGAATCAGATCACTTGCATGCAAGTGTCCTCAAAGAATAAGTCTGCTCAGTGCGCACAAGAGCGGGATGTTACATACACCCCCTATTGTTTTAAACTTTGTCCTGAAGTTTCACACTATGTAAGTGTCGAAAAAAAGTGTATCAAAATATCATATGTCTAGCTATTAAACAAAAATGGAAATTGTTGACGCATATCATATGCGTCCTCCTAGGTCCTCGAGTGCGGACTATAGTTGTCTCACTGGACCTTGACCTAATCTATTGTTCGACATCATAGTTGTCGAATGTGATGGTCCAGGATGCGGATTGGCTCCGCCGTGAGCGCACCCTCATTCAATACCTGCAAGGCACTCATGTCAATAACATGTGTAGGATCTCTAACATAATGTCTCAAAACAGATACATGAAAAACATTGTGCATATGCCTCAAAGAATCAAGAAAGGCTAGTCGATAGGCCACGGGCCCCTTCTTTTCCACAATCTCGAAAGGTCCCACGAACCTAGGAGAGAGTTTAGCACCCTTTACAAATTTGATCGAACTCTTATGCGATTTCACTCACAAGAAGTCTTGATCGCCAACTTCATAACTACGGTCGACACGATGCACATCGACATAACTCTTATGTCGATCTTCTGCTTCCTTTATCCTTTGTCTTATGGTTTGCATTTGGTCTTTCATTTCTTGGATCGCTTATGGTCCCACCACGACCCTATCCTCAAGTCGATCCCAACTCAAAGGCGTTCGACACGGTCGCCCGTAAAGAAACTCGAAAGGTGCCATCTTAATGGTGCTTTGATAACTGTTGTTATATGCAAATTCTACCAGTGGCAAGCATTCTTCCCAATGATTTTGTTGGTCCATCACGTACATACGCAATATATCCTCCAAGATTTTGTTCGTTCGCTCGGTCTGCTCATCTGTCTCCGGGTGATATGCGGTACTAAAGTTAAGTTGGGTTCCCAAGGCCTCTTGGAAACTAGTTCAAAATCATCATGTGAACACCGATCCTTGATTGAATATAATCCTCTTAGGCATGCCATGCAACCTCACTATTTCGCTGATGAAAACTCTAGCTATGTCAGGTGCCTAATACGTCGTACACACAGGAATAAAATGAGCACTCTTTATCAGAGTGTCAAATACCACAAAAATCGAGTCGTGTCTCCTTGTTGCCAGTCGCAATCCAACAATGAAATCAATCGAAATAACCTCCCATTTCGATTTTGGAATAGCGTGTGGTTGTAGTAATCCTGTCGGATGTCTATGTTTAACTTTTACCTGCTGGCATTCTAGACATCTTGCCACATAGTTGAGTATGTCATCCTTCATTCATTTCCAGAAGAATAAGGGTTTAAGGTCTTCCCTCATCTTCGTGACTCTAGGATGAGCCATGTACACTGCTCTATGAGCCTCGTTTAGGATCAAACTCATCAACTCGTCATTGGGCGGCACGTAAATCTGATTATTAAATATTAATAATCCGTCGTTTTCCACAATAAATCCCTCAAATTTTGTTACCATCATTGTGTTTTGTTCGATAAAATCATGGACCTCTTTGTACCAGTCATCGTCGTGTTGTAAAGTTAGAATATTTTTAGGTAGATTCGTCTGAAGAGGAATCACCGAAAATATGTGTGGTCTCCAACTCAACACATCATCCACTCTGTTCATTGTTCCTTTTATGTAAGTAATCTCGAAATTGTACTCGCTAAGCAATTCCAACCAACGTCGTTGTCACATGTTCAAGTCGCTTTGCGTAAAGATGTGTTGTAAACCACAGTGGTTCGTTTTTAGTTTGAATTTCGTCCAATAAGGTAGTGTCTTCATACTCTCAAGGCATAAATAATGACTAACATCTCTAAATCATGTGTCACATATTTCTCCTCATGCCTTCTCAACTTTCTCGAGATGTAAGTGATCACTCGACCGTCTTGCATCAAGACTCCACCTAAGCCTTCCTTGGATGCATTAGTGCATACCAAGAAATCCTCGTCCATGTCAGGGACCTTTAGTATCGGCATTGTCATCAACAACTCCTTGAGCCTCTGAAATGCTTTTGTGCATTTATCGATCCAAACAAACTTTTTTTTCTTCTTCTACAATTCCTTAATCGTATTTGCTATGTTCGAAAAACCCTCAATGAACCGTCGATAGTATCTCGCTAAACCCATGAAGCTACGCACTTCTGGGACAGTCATCTGCGCAAGCCATTCCATAATAGCCTCGACCTTTGTTGGATCTACAACGATACCTTTGTCGGAGATGACATGCCCTAAGTAGTGAATCTTCGATTAATAAAACGAGCATTTCATCAGCTTCCCAAACAATTTGTTCTCTTGTAGACACTGTAGTACCATGCGCAAGTGCTTGTCATGCTCATCTATCGTCCGAGAGTAAATCAAAATATCGTCAATGAATACTTAGATGAACTTGTCCAAGTATTCACGGAACACCTCGTTCATCAAACTCATAAATACCCCTGGGCGTTCATCAGTCCAAACGGTAAAACAATAAACTCATAATGTCCAAACCTCATCTTAAAGGCGGTCTTAGGGATGTCGTCCTCCTTGATCCGTAACTGGTGATACCCTGATCTCAAGTCAATCTTTGAAAACACCGTCGCGCCTTTCATCTGATCAAACAGATCATCAATCCTTGGTAACGGATATTGATTCTTGATCGCTTCCTTGTTCAATTAATGATAATCAACGCAGAGTCTCCACGACCCATCCTTCTTCCGTATGAAAATAACAGGAACACCCCATGGTGACATATTTAAACGTATAAGTCCTAGGTCCAACAACTCCTTCAGCTGCATTTTCAAATCCTGTAACTTCGAGGTCGACATTCAATAAGGAATTCTTGCTATCGGTTCAGTTCCCGGTTTTAGGTCGATGGCAAATTCCAATTCCCTCTTAGGGGACAACCCTGAAAATTGCTTCGGGAAGACATCCATAAACTCTCGTACTACCAGAAGGTTTTCTAGTCCTTTCGCCACACCCTTTTCATTTAACGCAAGGATCACATAAAGCTTGCATCCCTTGCACATGCTCTTCCGTAGCTGCAAGGAAGAGATGAACCTCAGGGAAACTCCCTAGTTCCGACCTACAATCACGTGTCTCTGTCCCTCATCATCGACCAAGCTCAATCGTTTCATCTTACAGTTGAGTATCGCCTCATGCTATTCCAACCAATCCATACCAATCACGATGTCATAAGACCCTAAGATCGTGACGTACAGGTTGGCCCTTGTGACAAACTCTCTCAGGTTAAGGCTACAACCCGTAATCTTCCCTCCAACCTTCTATTTATCTCCCGAAGCCATTTCTACAAAGCTAAACTCGTCATGTTCGACTGCCTTTACCTTAATTCTTTTTAGCATTGCACCAGAAATAAAACTCTCTGTAGCACTTGGATCTCTCAAAATACTAAGGGTCTGGTCAGCGACGGCACCTGACGTCTCGAGCACAATTGACTGGTGCTATGCCTGGCGGTTATTCATTGTTGCATGAATCCGATGGGCCTTGCCCAAATATCCCACGATAGTGGGTCCGACTAATCCAGATGCTCTGGTCCTCTCAACTGGGCAGTCACGCTGGTAATGTGGCTCTCCACATGTCCAACACTCTTTCTTCGGTCTAGTACTCCTGGTACCTAAAGTAGAAGTTGACGGCCCACCGACCTGGAACCTTGGTATGTTATGTTGAACAAGCCTAAAATACTACTGCTGCGGTCGACATTGTTGTTGGTGTTGTGGTCCTCTGTAAGGAGTCTGTTGTTGAGGTGTTGATCATCGAGGTGTAGTGAAAGTGGATCCTCTCTAGATGCCACGATATCCTGGTGAATGTCTAGCTGGTGTATGATCCTGCTGCGCACCAGATGACGACTGTTCCGCTGGTCTCGCTACGAGGGCCTTCTGGACAACATCATGCAAGGTTTGAGGCATCAAAATCCTCACCTTTGCACGAATGCTGACATTAAGGCCAAACATGAACTTGTTGACCTTAGGTTTCTCGGTATTCAGGTGAGGAGCATACCGAAGCAACTCCATGAAGCAGACCTCATACTTGGGCACTGTACGATCGCCTTGTCGCAAGGTGTTGAACTCATTGAGATGATGCTCAATGAATTCTTCAGACAGATACCTCTCCCGGAACCGTTCCTCGAACAGTTCCCATGACACGTATTTGACTGTCATGTTCAATTCTGGCAAGATCATCTTCCACCATAGAAGAGCATTCACCTTCAGTTGAAAGACTGTCATGTAGACCTTCATGTTGGAGGTATAGTCACGAAGTGAAAATCACATCGCCATATTCTCCAACCATGCCTTGGCGGCTGTGTCGTACGGGGCACCAAAGAACTCGGGAAACTTGACCTTCTCGAGTTCGCGGTGAATGCTACCAGTATCGACTGGGGCGTGCGGTGGACCCTCAGGAGGTGTCGGTGCCCTGGGCTCGTCTCTATCCAAACGACTGATCAGTGCCTCAGACATCCTCTGAAAGGACCTCATCAACCCAACCACATCATCCATAGCTATATTTTCCTGCCCGACAACTTGTTCATCCCCCTAGGGGGTAGACCCCTCAGGCGTGGATGTTACTCGGCGCGTCGCGCATCCTCCCCTAGTACCCTGTCGTCTGCCTCCGCGGCATCCTCTAACCATGATTACCTACACGAATACAAATCAATTTAATTAGCAACATTTTATAATCAAATATATAATCAATGGAATTCGTAGTGATCCCAAGTCGTGGGTCGAACCGGATTTAATACCATATGTAACGAACCCCATCGTTACGAAAACAAGCCTCGCATAACAAGTACAATTTATTTTTTATTTTATGTAGGAAAGTAATAACGACAATACATTCAAACATCACAAAACGACGACGAACACAATGTGTGCAAATCACACAACAATAAACATAACGACCTAGCATACTAGCACATCATGCAGCGGGAAGCAACATACGACACTCAATCTAGCAAAGAATAAAAACGACTACCCACCCATCCTACCCTGAAAGATTAGGACCTCCAGGACACATAAGCAACGCTCAAGTCCAGGTTCCCATCGATTTTGACCATTTAAGGTCTCAAAGTTGGCGACTATTCTGAAGAACAAGGAGGTGTCTACATCTCGCCCAACACAAGCAAGACCACGCCTACTAAGCTAAAGCAACATCAATCAATCCAAACGCAACAACTTTAACGACACAAGTAGTTAGAACCCTCCCGACGAGCGAGAGACAATCACATTAACGTTGCAAAACAAGTACAACCTTACAAAAACATTATCCACATCCGAAGGTGCATGATCCTAAGCCAGTCTTCATATGTGTTTATTGATCAACGCACCCAATGACCCAATCATAAGGTATCACGTCGCCACATTGCGGCAAAGGCGCTAGGGACCCATGCACAAATAAAATAATTATAAACCTTCAACCAAACATAAAATCCAACGTGCCTGAAAATCCAACTGGCACCAACATACATTATACGACGCTGTTAGACGAATGTTCTCTAAACAATCAAGCAAAAATGGATGTAGAGTGACTATATTCGATACATTTAAATTGACGCAATGACTAGATGTAATTCATTAGTAATTTATCGTCATAAGGACTAACTCACAGCTTAAGTAACCAATGACCATCTAAAAGTAAGGGCACCTAACCATCATCAAGCAACATCATACCTTTCAATCACTTACAACCCCTTTACATCAATATAAAGAGTAAAACAAATTATAATTGATAATCACAAATTATCAAATAATGGTTCCATTGACAACATTAGTGAACTCACAAATCCTTACTTAATTCCCTGTTGTAAAGGCAATTAAAACTATTGATCTAATGTAACGCAGTTCGTTTAACTATCATGAAGGAAATATTTCCATAAACACATCAATGATTCCAATATGTTCCCAATTATCTCCTTGGTGTAGAAGCTATCAATTATTAACAAGCGATAATCGCAATTAACCGACTAAAACTGTTATAAAATATTTAACTAATAAAAATGGATATCCACATTATTCATGATTAAACGATTTAAACTGTGGTGAGAATAATTAAACAACTAAAAAGGGGATAATCACCATATTCATATTGAAACAATTACCTGTAGTAAAACGATTAATCTAGTGTAAGTGTTAATCACACTAATCACAATTAAAACCTTAAAACGGTTAAACAATCAATTGATCTATATGGGATAACCACGATATTAGATTCCCTGCCATAATCATAACTTAAAAACGTTTCTAAAATACAGAATTACTGCCAACTCTAACCACTCAATATTTAAATCTTCTAGGCGTTTATTAGAAACTCTGTGTAATATTAAAATCTCTGTGTAATTACATCTAAATCGTTGAGTAGTTATTAAAGGGACAGTAAGATCCCGGCATAGTTAGACCACGAATTGGTGCGCCAATTAACACTGTGGATTTACAGGTGCAACACGGTAAGCACGGCATAGACTTACACCTGTCCAAGTAAGACAACAATCGATAACTGTTGGAGAGGGAAATTAAGGCCAGGTGCAGCGACCCAACTTACCTTACACTAGGGTTATCTCCCTGTGTAAAAGAATAAATGCTAGATTTAATTTAATGCATTGATAGGTCTGAAGTTGTCAGTTGAATTTAAAGGTTTTGAGTGACGAAAAATCCCTTACTAAGGTTTGATACAACAAGCACAGGAGGGAAGGAAATTTTGTTTTTAGTTGCACCACAAGCTTAGAAATAAATATTGTTTTTTATAGTTGAAAAGAATAAAAGTTGTTGAACCGGAGTGATTTTGACATTACAGCAAGAGAAATTTCAATCAGGGAACAATCTTTCCTCCGTGACAGAATCAAACGATCAAGAAAATCAAGTTCTAAATAATACAAATCTGGAATTGCAGGCCAGTGAGGAGACCTATGCTAATAATCATACGTACAAACAAAACAATGGCTATTATATGCCACAGGATAAATCGTACTCAAGTGAATGACACTTAGGGTCTGCAATGAATATGTCTACTCAAGGATTCAGAAAGAAATCACCTAAGATCCCCCATCCAGGACCACCGTTTGGCGCCCAAGGATTTACGATATGCTTCTAAAGCAGTGAAGTGGAGGAGGAGATTTGCTTACCAGAAAATATTCAACAGTGCTTATTAAAAAAGAAACCGAACATCTATTTCTTAAATGTTGTCTATTAACATAATTTAAGATTCAATTTTTTTTAGTGGGATTGTTCCTTTATTTTTACATGGATAGTGTGATTTAATGTTCTCGATTGAAGCTATAAAATTATGTTAAGTATGACTCCCAGTAGTGTCAATAGTATTATAGTTTTATTGAGGATTCTAAATGATATCGACACTTCCAAAAGAGTCAAATACTACAAGGAAAAAAGTAAATTGGGACCTAGGAGTTACACTACACAGTTCACAAATCACCACCGAACTTTTATTCACTCAAGAGAAGGTATTACGAAAATGGGTAGACTCATAATGGAAGAATCCAGTGAAGCAAAGGATAAGTTTAGTCTGGGAAAGCAAAAATCCGCTAAGAACTGTGAGCGAAATCCAAGCAACCAACGGAGGATGGACTAGCTCCAATCAACGGTGATTTTTCTCATTTGGAAAAATAGAGAGACACATTCTTGAGCGTTAAATAAATAATAAGATAAATGATTCCATTTGGAAAGTAGAGAAATAATTTAAAACTATAAGGCACCATGCACTGCACAACAATAAAAAGATCCCAAGAAAAATCAAAACCACAAATGGTAGATATGATATGCAATAATCTAACAGGTGCAACTTTCACTGCGCTACAAGAATAAGAGAAAGCATGTAGACAAACTGGAATGAATAATGGTTGTTGCGCTACCAGAATTTGGACTATAGATAATTAAATAAAAGGGGCACTCTTTAAGCAATAGAGACTATGAACTGCAGATGGATGTAGTCTCTCTTGGGGAATCATAATGCCATAAACTAACAAAAAACGCAGAGTGAGGAACCCAAAATTCATACCATCTAGATGTATATCAACATACATTCAATAAATAAAATTTGCGAGATTTAGACGTGTGTACCTTGAGAGAAGGTGAAGGTTCCACTGTTGTTGTCCTGCGCTTGCGCTTCGTCCCGCTCTGGCTTCCCAACCACTGAGACCTCACTGGTACCTCCCAGCCAATGCTAGGAGTAATCTTCTTCCCCTTGAGCCCCCGAGCCACAAAGGGGCCATGCACACAATACCACATAATGCTTTCTCCCAGCTCGCCTCGCAAGGTCAAGCTACCACTCGTTACCTGAGCTGGGTATCCCAACTCCCACAAAAGAAATCCAATCAAGATAAAATTCCGATGGCGTAACCTTAAACAAACGAGACGTGATCCATACTCCTCCTCCACCATCCATTTTATAGAGTTTTCTTAGTGATTATTTTCCCAAACCCTCATTAGATTCTTTTTATTAAATTTAATTAGGATAAACCTCCCTCGTACACATGTCACCTGATCCCTTAGTTGCACCAGAAAATCAATTTATTAATTAATTAAATTATCCTATTTCCCTCAGCCATCTAAAAGCGTTCCTGAAAACGCTCATCAGTGTCCCTTTATTCCCTTACATTTCTTAAATGACTTACGCCTTACTTAAAGCTTAGTTCACAAATAGAAAGTTCCAAAGGCTAGATTCCCTACTAAGTTAGACATTCCCATTTTTCTTTAAGTTTCCCTTTTTCTTTAAGTTTTCCCTTTTTTTTAACTAAGTTCAGAATTAGCAAGTTTAGACAAAAACAACCATTTGCCCCTTTTAATAAT
>JASDQU010106753.1:189996-202994 GCA_032191745.1 Picea mariana | reverse complement strand
GTTATTAAACTTCACTCATACCATCATTCATTTTAAGGCTGACTAGGTCCTAAGAAGGCATAGTTTTCTAGGCACTAGGTTTATTAACTTACCATAGTTAAAATCACGACCTGCCCTTCAGGACGCACTACATGCTCCAAGGGTGCCACTTGCCTCTTTCCGTTTTATTTGCACAATGTGCCCTTCAATACGCACTACATGCTCTAAGGGTGTCACTCGCCTCTTTCTGTTTACTTTGCGCGATGTGCCCTTCAAAACGCACTACATGCTCCAAGGGTGTCACTCGCCTCTTGACTGAATTTGGTAGACATCAAACCCTTGGAGTCAATACTCTGTCAGGTGATATTTTGGAAGACTAAGGTCCTATAAGGAATAAGGACCTTGTCTTATTGCGCGCCCCTTAGAATCATCGTGAGCGACTGTCACAGTCTGCCCTCATGGCATCACGGATCTCTTGAAATAGGTAATCGTTAACCTACAGTTCGAGCCACAACGAGAGTGCTAGTAGGCTATGGCAAGGTTGCTACCACACCTCTCCCTCAATGTCTCTGGTTGTCGTGCGTGGCCCCTTTACTCCAAATGTGAGTCTGGTTGGCAAACTATCGTCAGCCTACATCCATCAACAAAACATGTCAGTTATAACAATCAACATCATAATATCTAGTCATATGTTACATATGTAATAGAAAAAACATTCAAACCATAACAATCCACTCCCTGACTCGATCTGGAGTCCAAGGAGATCCATCGATGCCATCGGCATCCTCTAACATCCAAAGTCCTGCACACTCAGGAGAACCCAGTCAATAGCACCTGTCAATGTAAATATAGCAAAAATAACCTATCATCGGATCCAAGACATCTAATAATCATAATCAAAACAACCAATCATATAATGAACCGGATCACTTGCACGCAAGTGTCCTCAAACAACAAGTCTGCTCAGTGTGCGCAAGAGCGGGATGTTACATTCTCTTCAGAGATATGCTACCCTCATTCTAACCAATTTGTCTTCTACACTATTCTATTATTTTATTCATTAATAGATTTTGGGTTTCACTGTATTTCTATGTTCTTTGTTATAATTTTGTTTGTATCTCATTTTGTTCTTAATATAATCCTGATCAGAGCCAGGAAGAGGGTGTTGCAGTTGTGGTCTATTAATAGTAGTTGCATGTTGTATTATTGGCATAAGGAGCACTCCACTTAGAAATTTTATTCTCCACTTTGACTCTGTTGGCATGTTTATAGGTAGAGTGTGCTTGTCATTGATGGCAAGATCAGAGTGTGCATCGATGGAAAAACAGGAATAGCGTAAGCTCAGGTGAAGAAGCAAACAGTATGCAGAGATAAAAGCTCAAGAGAGATAGCGTTCTGAGATGCGCAGACGAGATCCCATACATCAAGGCTTGCATAAGGATCAAAGGTCGTGGCCTTTAACACTTAGATATTTGAGAAAACCAAAGCTCAGGAGGAGGAGCGACAGTGGCCGTTGGATCACCAATCCTGAATACCCGATGTCTGTTAGATCGGAGTCGAGTGACCAGAGGAAGCGCATAGGAGAAGTACAGATCTGATCCATTGGATCTAAGCACCGAGGACCAACAGTCGTCGGATCCAGTATAACTCCGAAGAGGATAATGGTTGAGAGCCATCCTCCAACTACGCGAATTGCGAAATCATGATGAGATCTGAACCGTTGTATCCAGAGGACACATGGCGAGAGATCACCATTTCACTGACTCGCGAACTGAAAAAGTCAAAGGTGAGTAGTCCTCCAACTTCGCGAAACGCGAAGTCCGGATAAGATTTAGACCGTTGGATCATAAAAGGTTGTGGGTCGGTGATTTGGAGCAAGTTTCGAAAAATCGGGAGTCGGGAGAAGGGACGTGATTAGTCCTCCAACTTCACAAAATGCGAAGTCCCGATAAGATCTGGACCATTGGATCACAGAGAGCTGTGGGTCATTGATCTAGAGTATTTTGGATATCGAGAATTGGAAGAGTCAGGGTTGGCTCATGTTCAAACGCTCGACATGCGAAGTCACGATTTGATCACAGTCGTCTGATCAATTTCGAGTGGAAGGACAAGATAAGCTATCAAAGTTGCATCGTAGAAAGATCGAGTCATCGATCCAAGATCCTGATCAAATGAACAACATTCACTTTGGATATAGAGATGCGAGGCGTTTATACTCAGGAAAGTTTGAGATTTGAAATCCCCGGAATGTGAAGTTCTGTTAATCGTCGGATCTGGAGATCAGACAATGACTGTTAGATCGTGGCAAACCACGTTAGCAAGGATAGGTGGTAGACTACGTCAGCAAGGACACATGGTGAAATCAGACAATGACAAGTGTCAAGTTGATTCGGCATTTCAGGTACGTGGAAATCACAAATCTGAGTGACACGTGGAAGTTGCTCGGCTCATGACAGGTCATCGAGTGACACAAGAGTTACGTCACTCCGGGAGTTTTTCTTCGGGAGTTTTACCACCAGTACTCACCCGAGGACTGAAGTCCCGAAGGCCGAAGTACCGGAGCAAAGGATAGTCGTTGGATTAAAGAGGACACATGTCAGTGGATTGTCAATTACGGGAAAAAGAAAAGGAAGGATGAATGAGAGTTTGAGAATTGAAATCTCCGAAGTCTGGAGACACAAAAGAGATCTCGACTGTTGATCTGAGAGGGACACGCGTCGTTGGATCGTGGACTCCAGGTGAAATGCTCCGGGG
This sequence comes from Picea mariana, assembly GCA_032191745.1. Classification (NCBI taxonomy): domain Eukaryota; kingdom Viridiplantae; phylum Streptophyta; class Pinopsida; order Pinales; family Pinaceae; genus Picea; species Picea mariana. The sequence goes on along the minus strand of JASDQU010106753.1, from coordinate 200,261 downwards.
GAAAATGAGAACTTGAGAATTGAAACTCCCGAAGCCCGGAACGTGAAATCTATCTCGTCCATTGGTTTGGAGGGACACGTGTCATCTGATCGTTGAGACCAAGGATTGCACATGGACAAAGGAAAGAAGGCAGAGTTGTCGATTGAAAAGGACAGATCTGAACTGTTCGTTCAAGAGCACCTTCAAGATCATAAGATCAACAGTCGTGCTCCATTACGGGGCCAAAACATGCTCAGGCCTTAATTTTTCGTAAGCAGGCTGCAATTGAAATCACAGTTTTTGGAGAAAGGATGTGTGGAGGCTCGTGGTGAATTGTGGGGCGAAAAGAAGTTTGGTCTAAACCACCTTTGGACATGCCTGCAATCGCTTGGTCACATGAAGCTCATAGCCCAAGGTCATATCGTGAAATGGAGCCAGCGCTCACTTGACAGAGATCGTGAAGTGCCTTTTGGTCAGGCATGTGGTCACATCTCGTGGTCACATGAAAGGAAGGTGCTTAGCTAGAAAAGAAACTGCCCATTGTGTAGTTTTCTCAGAAAGGGAAAAGGCGCCAAAGGCATGAGCGCGCGGAGGTTCTCTGTGTAACTGCCAAGACGGACTGATTGTAACTACAAAAAATGATTGATTGCATCTGCCAGAGAATTTGAATAATATCATGGTGATCACCAGAGGAGCTGAAGAGTCTCGAGGTAACTTCCAGTGAAGTGAAGATTCATCATTTAGACAATTGACAAATGGAAATGCGTCGAAGACTGTAACTGACAAAGAAGACGAAGAGTCTCAACTGCCAGAGAAGTTAAGGAATCTCAGCATAACGGCCACTGATGATGAACTCACGAGCAACAAAAACGTCGGAGAAGATGAAGAGTTTCCATGATGATCAGAAGATGACTCGACGTGAGAAAAACATGCAGAACAAAGAAGTGAATTTATTCGGCTGTCGAGCGATGCATAAGGAAGAGCTGCAGTGAACAACCTGAAGGGAAAAATAGTGACGTTGTGAAGAGCATGTAGAGGTATTGTGCATGAAGTATGAAGAAGGTGCACAGAGAGTATAAAAATGCAGAACAGAGAAGAGATGGGTGCAGTCGTTGAGAGAGATTCATGCGAGTAGAGAGACACAGATGCAAGAGAGGAGAGAAGTGTAGCAGAATAGTGATGAGACTGGTAAGCCATAGATAAATGTCGTATCACTGTGATAAAGTTGGAAAAATCAAAGATTTATATTTCAGGGTGGTAGGGAGGTGCTTGGGAGGATTGGTGTCCTCAGATTTTCAAGTGGGTGCTTGAACACAGGGAGTTGTATCTTTCATCTAGTTAAAGCTAGAAAACCAGGGTGGCAGGATGGTGCAAGGGAGAATTGTTGTTCTTTGTTATACAGGTCGGTGCATGTGTTACTAAAAGTTGGTACTTCTATCCAGTTGGTGCTGGAACACTTAGGGAGTTGGTGCTTCCTTCTAGTGGGTGCTAGAGAAACCAGGGAGTTGGTGCTTCCTTCCAGTGGGTGTTAGAGAAACCAGAGAGTTGGTGCTCTCAGCAAGTTGCAGCTTGCAGAACAGAGGTGGTAGCCTCACAATGAGTTGGTGCTCATAAGAATGATAATGTACAGAAAATAAAGATTACTTATCATATCAAGAAGAAGAGGTTTTTTCCCTTTATGGGTTTCCTCAGGAAATATGTCTTTGTATATTTCATGTGTGTGATTTATGTTGAATATTCTATTGCTTACATTTCTGCATTATTGTGATCGTCATTGAGTGCTCTGTAAAGAGTTTAAAATGGGCATAATTGTTTAAGCACGGTAACAACTGATCCACCTTCCCTCTCAGTTGTCCAATAATTGGTATCACAATCGGTTCCTTTTTATTTAAAGGTAGATCAGTAAGATTAAACATGTCAATCCATGAAGGAACTTCAACCAATAAGGCCCCTCTATTAAATGGAACAAATTTTGCCTTCTAGAAATTTAGGATGAGAACCTACATAATGGCTTTAGGTGAAGATGTCTAGGATTTGGTAGAGACTAGTTATGTAAATCCAGTTGTACTAGCTAATAAGGATGACAAGATAGAATTCAGCTTCAACACTAAGGCTATGAATGTGATTCTGAGTGGGCTTGCAGAAGCATAATTTGTAAAATTTATGCACTTAAAAACTGCCAAAGACATGTGGGACAAACTCATTAACAATTATGAAGGTAATGAGAAGGTAAAGGATACCGAGCTTCAAACCTACAAAGTACAGTTTGAGCAGCTACAAATGAAAGAAGATGAAACTATTGGGAAGTATTTTCTGAGAGTTGAAGAACTAGTAAATGCAATGAAAGCTCTTGGTGAAAAAATTGAGGAAGCCTCTTTAGTTCAAACAATTTTGAGATCTCTGCCAGATAGGTTCAACCCAAAGGTCTCTGCTATAGAAGAACTTAATGATCTAAAATATTTGGCTTTTGTTCAACTTCTAGGAATGTTGACTGCATATGAAATGAGGATAGGTAAAGATAAATCCAACACTAGAGAATCTTCTTTTAAAGCAGATAAGAATGAGGAATCTGAGCCTGATGAAATTGAAGAAAATTTTGTGAGAAGACTAAAGAAATGATCAGGCAAGTATCAAGGCAACTTTCCCTTCAAGTGTTTTAACTATGGAAATATAGGTCACTTTGCATCAAAGTGTCCACACAAGAAGCAAGATCAGAATTCTGAAGGTGAAAAGAAGTACAAACCCAGGAGATTTGGTAAAAAGAAAAGTTTATGTGTAAACAATGATGACTCTTCAGAAGACACAAATAGTGATTCTCCCTATGAAGATAAGGTTAATGACTTTGTGCTTATGGCCAAAGAGGATTATGATAATAAAAACACAGGAAGTGATGTTAATGATGAAGAATATGTGGTTGATATGGAAGGTGAACTAAGCAATGCCTTAGAAGAGATTGATAAACTCAGACTTGAGAAGAGAAAACAAAAATAGTTGTTGATGCAGTTTGAAAAGAATGCTAAAAAAATTGATGAAGACTTTTCCCTGCTAAAGGTGGAATTAGAAGAGGCAAATAATATAGAGGACATCATGAAACAACAGTGATTAGAAAAGAAGGCAAGATGTGAAGCCTTGGAAGAAGAGGTAGTAAAAACCAGAAAAGAGATGGAGAAGTTTAAAGCATTGTATCTCCAAAATCTTTCGAGCATTAAAGCCTCAACAGAACTAAAAAACATTATGAACAAACAAAGATCTCCTTTATTGAAGACTGGTTTAGGCTATGTAAGTGGTTCAAGCAGCAAAGAGCCAGTAAAGATGATCAATTTCCAAGTCAGAAGACAATCAGACCATGAGAGTACTGTGTCCCCAAAAGATAATAAATACAAGATGATCCCTGATAAAAAACAAAGAGGTCAGAAGATGGAGCAACAATTGACAAGAAGAAGGCCACCCTTCAGGCACCAAAATTTCTTCTTTGGTTACTGCTTTTACTGTTCTAATTTTGGTCATAAGATTGCAAATTGTCAAATTAAATTTAGAGACATGCAACTGAGGAGGTCGAGAAATAAACAATCTTTACAACATAGAACGAAGCAACCAATAAATAGACAACATAGCACCAATCACTTTGACCTACTGAACAATTATTTCAAATGTTATAACTATCATAACTTCGGCCACAAAGCTGCAAACTGCCATCTGAATAATTACATAACAGATACAAAGATAAAACCCTTAGCTAAAATGTCAGCGCATGGAAAAAGAAAGATAGTGAAAATTGTGGTCTAGTACTTTCAGCTCAAAAACAAAAAGACCTCTGGTATATAGACAGTGGATGTTCCAAGCACATCACTGGAGACAAGGATAAGTTGTTTTCTATAAGTAAAGGCAAAACAGGAAATGTGACCTTTGGAAATGTTGAACCAGGTAAAACCAAGGGTAAATGGATGGTGAGTTTAAGTAATGGCAAAGGAAAAGCCCAGGATGTCCTGCTTGTAGATGGGTTGAAACATAATTTTCTCAGTGTAAGTCAAATGTGTGACAGAGGATGTGAAGTGGTGTTCACTTCCAAAGATTGTAAGATAAAGTCTGTAAATTCAGGACAAGTGGTGGCTAAAGGCATAAGGACAGATAATAATGTTTATGTGCTGAAATAAGATAGAGAAGAGTGTCATCTAAGGAAACATGATGAGAGTTGGTTATGGCATAAAAGACTTGGACATCTAAGCTTTGACCACTTAATTAAGCTCAAAAATCTTGATGCAGTAAAATATCTTCCAAGAATATCAAAGCCACAAGATTCTGTGTGTAAACCTTGTCAAGTAGAAAAGCTAACCATGACACAGTTTAAATCCAATAACTCTACTTCAACAGAGAAACCACTCCAATTAGTTTATATGGATCTATGTGTACCATCAAGACAGGAAGGCACGAGGAAGGAAAATTAATTCATGTTGATCATTGATGATTACTCTAGACTCACTTGGGTTGCTTTCCTCAAAGAAAAAGCTGAAGCATTTGAGAAATTTAAAATATTTAAGGATTTAACTGAGAATCAAACAAGCAACATATTAAAGGTTGTGAGATCAAACAGAGGAAGATAATTTATGTCAAGTGATTTCAAGGAGTTTTGTGATAAACATGGGATCAAAAGAGAATACACAATCCTAGGAACCCCACAGCAAAATGGAGTAGTTGAGAGGAAAAACAGGACAATTCAACAAATGTCCAGGTCAATGATGAATGAAAAGAACATTGACCAAACCTACTAGGTAGAAGCAATACACAGAACAATCCATATTCTTAATAAATCTCACCTCAGACCACACTGTGACAAGACACCTTATGAACTGTGGCATGGAAGACCTGCTACAATCAAACGCTTCAAAGTCTTTGGGAGTAAGTGCTACATAAAGCATAATAATGAGAATCTTAGCAAGTATGATGACGGGGTTGATGAAGGTATCTTCTTAGGGTATGCTACAAACAGTAAAGGATACAAATGGTATAATAAGAGGTTGCATAAATTGATTGATTGTATTGACATAAAAGTTGATGAAGGAGTCTCAGTAAGAGGTTAACAATAATGAATAAAAAATAGAGGATATAGGTGAAGTTGAAGTTGAACAGGTCCAAGAATCAGAGCAAGAAGACTCTCAGTCGAATGAATATGCAAATACTCAGGCATACTCAAATCAGTAGACAACATCAAATTCCTCCTCCAGAATTACTCAAAAGAATCATCCTGCAAGTCAGATAATTGGTGAGAAAGACAAAGGTGTAGAAACCAGGAGAAGGATAATCAAAAACTCCGAGCGATCACATATAGCCTTCATATCCATGGTGGAACCCAAGAACTTCAATGAAGCTAGTGAAGATGTAAACTGGTAAAAATCAATGAACGAGGAACTGGGCCAGATTGAAAAGAGTGACACTTGGGAACTCGTTCCTAGGCCAACAAATAAAAATGTAATAGGATTCAAATGGGTCTACAAAAATAAGATGAATGAGCTAGGAAATATTGTAAAAAATAAGGCTAGATTGGTCTGCAAAGGATATGCTCAAATAAAAGGACTGGACTTTGATGAAACATTTACGCATATAGCAATATTAGAATCTATTAGAATGTTTCTTGCCTATGCTTGTCATAAGAATTTTAAAGTCTATCAAATGGATGTCAAGTCATCTTTTCTAAATGGAGATCTAAAAGAAGAAGTCTATATGGAACAACCAGAAGGTTTCCAACTGTCAGATAACCTTGACTTTGTCTGCAAGCTAAAGAAAGCCTTATATGGGTTGAAACAAGCTCCTCGTGCCTGGTATCACAGACTGGATACATATCTACAAGACAAAGGGTTCAAGAGAGGAACAATTGACATCAATCTATATATCAAAACAGAGGGTAATGATCTGCTCATTGTGTTGGTCTATGTAGATGACATCATCTTCGGTAGTAATAATGCTTCATTGGTACAATGGTTTTCTTCTGCCTTGTAGTCTGAATTTGAAATTTCTATGATAGGGGAACTTTCATTTTTTCTTGGCCTACAAATTACTCAAAGGTTTGAAGGAATATTTCTTTCTCGAGAAAAATGTCTAAGAGAAATGTTGAAAAGGTTTCAAATCGAAGATTATAAACCTATGAGCACACCTATGGTCATTGGATGTAAGTTAAGAAAGGATGATGATTGACCTGATGTTGATCGAAGTTCATATAGGTCTATGATAGGCAGCCTATTGTATATCACAATATCATGTCCAAACATAATGCATGTTGTTGGCATGGTAGGAAGGTATCAGGCGGCACCTAAACAAAGTCATTTCTTAGCTGTCAAAAGAATATTCAAATATTTGAAAGGAAGAATGGACTATGGCCTATGGTATCTTAGAAATCAGAATTTTCAACTATCAATCTATTCAGATGTTGATTGGGCTAACTGTGTGGATGAAATGAAAAGCACGAGTGGAGGTGTGTTCTTCTTAGGAGATTCCCTTGTATCATGGTTGAGAAAGAAGCAAGGTTCCATTTCCTTATCAACTACAGAAGTTGAATACATTGCAACTGCCACATGTTGTACCCAAGTATTGTGGATGATTCAGACACTTGCAGACTTGGAGGTAAAATATACTGCACCGATCCCAATTCATTGTGATAATACTAGTGCAATTAGTCTGTCAAAGAACCTCGTATTTCACTCCAAGACCAAGCATATACCCATAAAGTATCACTTCTTGAGGGAACAGGTGACCAACATTTTTGTTGCTTTGCATTATATTCCATCCAAAAATCAGATTGTTGATATCTTCACTAAACCGCTTGCAAAAGCTCAGTTTGAGTATCTACGCCAGAAGTTGGGCGTGACCCCATTATCAACCTAAGAGGTTCCATCATGTCAGGGGCAATATGTATTGGTTGAATATATGATACCTCCAACAAGTACTACAAAAACTCAGGGGGAGCATGTTTTCTTTGACATTGATGTCAAAGGGGGAGACAAGGTGTGGTCTGGATGCTATAGTAGGCGAATAGCGCAGCATTCGCAGCCTTTTAGGGTTGCCATCAATGCCAAAGGGGGATATTGTTGGCATGTTTATAGGTAGAGTGTCATTGTCATTGATGGAAATATCAGAGTGTGCATCGATGGAAAAACAAGAACATCGCAAGCTTAGGTGAAGAAGCAAATAGTATGTAGAGATCAAAGCTCATGAGAGATAGTGTTCTGAGATGCGTAGACGAGATCCCATACATCAAGGCTCGCAGAAGGATCAAAGGTCATGGCCTTTGACACTTAGAAATTTGAGAAAGCCAAAGCTCAGGAGGAGGAGTGACAATGGTCATTGGATCACCAATCCTAAATACCCGATGTCCGTTAGATCAAAGTCTAGTGACCAGAGGAAGTGCGGAGGAGAACTACAGATCTGATCCATTGGATCTGAGTGTCGAGGACCAACAACCATCAGATCCAGTATAACTGGGAAGAGGATAATGGCCGAGAGCCATCCTCCAACTACGCGAATTGTGAAATTGTGATGAGATCTGAACCGTTGGATCTAGAGGAGACATGGCGAGAGATCAACATTTCGCTGACTAGCGAACTGGAAAATTCAAAGGTGAGTAGTCCTCCAACTTCGAGAAATGCGAAGTTCTGATAAGATCCACACTGTTGTATCATAGAGGGTTTTGGGTTGTTGATCTGGAGTAAGTTTTGGAAAATCGGGAGTCGGGAGAAGGGAGGTGAGTAGTCCTCCAAATTCGTGAAATGCGAAGTCCCGATAAGATCTAGACCGTTGGATCACAGAGAGTTGTGGGTCGTTGATCTAGATTATTTCGGATATCGGGAGTTGGAAGAGTCAGGGTTGGCTCACGTTCAAATGCCTCACACGCGAAGTCGCGATTTGATCACAGTTGTCGAATCAATTTCGAGTGGAAGGACAGGATAAGATAGCAAAGTTGTATCGCAGAAAAATCGAGCCGTCGATCCAAGATCCTGATCAAACAAACAACATTCACTTCGTATATAGAGATGCGAGGAGATTATACTCAGGCAAGTTTGAGATTTGAAATCCCCAGAATGCGAAGTTCTGTTAACCGTCGGAATTAGAGATCAGACAATGACTGTTAGATCGTGGCAAACCATGTCAGCAAGGATAGGTGGAAAACTACGTCAACAATGACACGTGGCACAATTAGACAATGACAAGTGTCAAGTTGATTCGCATTTCACATATGTGGAAATCACAAATCTGAGTGACACATTGCAGCTGCTCGACTCATGACACATCATCGAGTGACGCAAGAGTTATGTCACTCCAGGAGTTTTGATTTGGGAGTTTTACCACCAATACTCGACCAAAGACCCGAAGTCCTAAAGGCCAAAGTCCGGAGCAGAGGATAGCCATTGGATTAAAGAGGACACATCTCAGTGGATTGTCAACTTCGGGAAAAATCAAAGGAAGGATGAACAAAAGTTTGAGAATTGAAATCTCCGAAGTCGGGAGACACAAAGGGGATCTCGACCGTTGATCCGAGAGGGACACGCGTCGTTGGATCGTGGAATCCAGGTGAAATGCTTCGAGGGCAAAGGAGAACTTGAGAATTGAAACTCTCGGAGCCCGGATCGCAAAATCGATCCCATCCATTGGTTTGGAGGGAAACATGTCATCTGATCGCTGAGACCAAGGATTGTGCATGGAAAAAGGAAAGAAGGAAAATCTGTCGATTGAAGAGGACAGATCTGAACCGTCCGTTCAAGAGCACCATCAATATCGTAAGATCAACGTTCATGCTCCATTGTGGGGCCAAAACATGCTCGGGCCTTAATTTTTCGTAAGTGAGCTGCAATCGAAAACATGGTTTTTGGAGAAAGGATGCATGGAGGCTCGTGGTGAATTACGGGGTGAAAAGCAGTTTAGTCTAAACCACCTTTGGACGCGCCCGCAATCGCTTGGTCACATGAAGCTCATAGCCCAAGGTCATATCGTAAAATGGAGCCAGCGCTCACTAGACAGAGATCGTGAAGCGCCTTTTGGTCAGGCATGTGGTCACAGCTCGTGGTCACGTGAAAGGAAGGGGCTTAGCTAGAAAATAAAGAGCCCACTGTGTAGTTTTCTTAGAAAGGGAAAAGGTGCCAAAGGAATGAGTGCGTAAAGGTTCTTTGTGTAACTGTTGAGACAAACTTATTGTAACTGCAAAAAATGATTGATTGCATCTGCCAGAGAATTCGAAGAATATCAGGGTGATCGCTAGAGGAGTTGAAGAGTCTCGAGGTAACTGTCGGTGAAGTGAAGATTCATCATTTAGACAATTGACAGATGGAAATGCATCGAAGACTGTAACTGACAGAGAAGACGAAGAGTCTCGACTACCAGAGAAGCTAAGGAATCTCATCATAACGACCATTGATGATGAAATCACAGGCAACAGAACCACCAGAGAAGATGAAGAGTTGCCATGATGATCAGGAGATGACTCGACGTGCGAAAAGCATGCAGAACAGAGAAGTGAATTTATTCGGCTGTCGATCAATGCAAGAGCAAGGAAGAGCTGCAATGAACAACCTGAAGGGAAAAACAATGACGTTGTGAAGAGCATGCATAGGTAATGTGTATGAAGCATGAAGAAGGTGCACAGAGAGAATAAAAATGCAGAACAGAGAAGAGATGGGTGCAGTCATTGAGAGTAATTCATGCGATTAGAGAGACACAGATGCAAGAGAGCAGAGTAGCGTAGCAGAACAATGATGATACTAGTAAGCCATAGATAAATGTTGTATCACTTTGATAAAGTTGGAAAAATCAAGGATTTATATTTCAGGGTGGTAGGGAGGTTCTTGGGAGGATTGGTGTCCTCGGAGTTTCAAGTGGGTGCTTGAACACAGGGAGTTGTAGCTTCCATTTGGTTCTATCCAGAAAACCCAGGGTGGCAGGGTGGTGCAAGGGAGAACTGTTGTTCTTTGTTATACAGGTTGGTGCCTGTGTGACTGGAAGTTGGTACTTCCATCCAGTTGGTGCTGGAACACTTAGGGAGTTGGCGCTTCCTTCTAGTGGGTGCTAGAGAAACCAGGGAGTTGGTGCTTCCTTCTAGTGGGTGCTAGAGAAATCAGAGAGTTGGTGCTCTCAGCAAGTTGCATCTTACAGAACAGGTGGTAGCCTCACAATGAGTTGGTTCTCATAAGAATGATAATGGACAGAAAATAAAGATTACTTATCATACAAGAAGAAGAGGTTTTTTCCCTTTATGGGTTTCCTCAGGAAATATATGCCTCTGTATATTTCATGTGCGTGATTGA
>JASDQU010106753.1:138296-153044 GCA_032191745.1 Picea mariana | reverse complement strand
AGGTAAAGTGCCACTCAAAATATCAATAAAAGACCATGACAGTTCAAATAACGATAGAGGAGTTTTCACGCTTACAGTCGTGAAAACTAAATCGAGACCGATTTGCAAGTATCGCATGAAATGAAAATATCGTCTATTTGCAAAATGCGACGAAAATTTGAAGTTCAAGAGACATAGGTGTAGGCAGCTTATAGGACAATGGAAATAATTGTTGTCTGCCAACATGTATATGATCACATACATGCAAACCTTCCTTAACTTTCACAGAGACTAACATTTTCATCAAACTTTTCTTTAGTCTCACATGACTAGTTTGGGATTAGTCAACAACCCTAACTTGAAATAATCATAACTATGTACCTATAATGAATAAATATCTGAAAATAGTACACAGTGTTCTTCAGTTTTTTTTATGCAATTCCTCCAGGTGTCACTACTTGGAACCTCTCAAAAAAGGAGTTATAGCAAAAATGACATACCTTGTTGAATTCTGGCTTATTCTAGAGAGAGACCTTGTAGAGCGTGCCCCACATGAAATATTTTTTGAATGGATCTGAAAATGTTACAAAGAATACTAAAGAATGTACTATAACCAACACATTTTGTCTTACTGAATTTGGATCTTTTATGAAGAAGTTATGACGCTTTTACCCAAAACACCTATTTTAGACTAGTTTTAGGACTAGCCACAAACATTATTTTCCACGGAGTGTAACTCCAAATATAAAACGACCTGCAAGCTGAAATTTTTATCACAGATACTTGGATATGTTTTCTCAATGTCCTATCAATTTCATTTTCTGAATCATTCTAGAAAAAAATTTATTGCGAAAATGGTGAGATGACCTGTAAATAACATACCTTAGAAAGCATCATCAAAATAATTTATCCTCCCTTGAATTCCATCCTTATTTCTTCACCTTCCCTTTGAAATCCGGATTAGATATCCTTTAGTTACCTCAGTCACCTATATATATTAAATATTCTCAAGTTTTATGTAAAATGAGAGAGCCTTGCCACTTATTTATACTCTTCAAGTAGCTTCCTTAGAAGCATCTTCTAGGTCACTTTGCCCACTTTCCTTATTTTAGGGTTAACCCACTTCTAATTTATCCATTAAATTTATTATTTAACTAATTTATTTTGTATTCACTTTGAATTATAGTACACTCATTACTTCAATTTGTTATTTACTTTCTAAAATCTCTTAAACAATTTTGACTACTTTGACCTTTTGGGCCTTCTAGATGACATATGAGGGTCCTCCAACTTTGTAAGGCCATAACTCTCAAACCGCGAGGTGTTATGTGACGTTTCACATATCACCAGAAATGGCATGACATGTAATATCCATATAGAATATTATTACCTGAAAATATATCAAAATGCATACCATTATCCATCAAACAAACTTGGGTCCATTACCCAAACCTGGGTTCTCCAACTTTTCATGGCCATAACTCTCTTACCGTGAGGAGTTATGTGACGTTCCACATACCACCGAAAATGGAATGACATGTACTATCCATATAGAATAGTATTACCTTAAAATAGATTAAAACTCATAACATTATACATGAAACAACCTTGGGTCCATTACCCAAACCTTTGTGTTAACGAAATTCGCTACTGGACTTTCTTCAAGGGTTGACATCAATGAAAACCAACCTTAATAAACAAAAACATAAGGCCATACCTATTATTTAAGTGGGATAAAGAAAATGAGTCCAAAGGAAAACACTCAAAGTTCCAAAATCTATGGCTCGAACCTTTTCAGGTGCCCGAGAAGATCAGGGCAGACACATACCGGTTGCAAAATCTGAGGGGAGAATCCAACACCCTCCCCGTGAATGCTCAGGCCTTAAAACAATACTTCTCCTAAAAAAAAATAAAAAAAAATAGGTTTCTTTTGATACTTTGTTTGAGTTTCGTTTCTGTTTAGCATACATTTTGATCAGGATGAGTGTGTGGGTTTAGAGAAGACCGTCTTCGAATTCCTTTTTATTTATTTATTTTGATTGTTATCTTCTTTTAATTATGTTGTGTTTCATAACGTAATGGTTGAATTTAATAAATATGGTGAAGTAGACTCTACTCCTGACCTACATTTACATGCAAAATAAGAGACATTCGGAAAACACAAGTTTTCAAAATCATTTTTGTCTTTGTAAGCATACTACCTAGGGAAGTGATGAAATATCTTCCTAGTGGCTTGGTAGAGATAAATGAAAAGATGGCTAGATGGAAAGAATCACATGTACCTATGGACAAATCTAGGGAAAAATCCACCTTAACACTTTCACCTTATCAAAAAACAAATATCCTCCTCTTTGACTCACTCTTGGTATTTATGCCAGAAAAATATGATCCATAAAAATAGTGTAAATTCCTAGAGGTAATGTAGATAGCTCGACCGGGGCTATGGATGTTCGTTGGTAGTGGATCAAGGTTTGTGATGTCGGGGTGACTATGTTGGGGCTATGGATGTTGGCTGGTAGCATAGCAACGTCGTAAGAAAGGAATGATAGATAAATGGCCTCACGCCAATGGACGCCTTACCCGACTCTTGTTTAGAAAGGACATGAATTGAGGTTAATAGGAAAGGGGATGGAAAAGCTAAAACCCACAGGCAGATATAGATTCACAAACCTGGGAACTTGTGTACACATTGATAAAAAATGCTCAGTTGAATTAATAGAATAAAACTAGATAGTTTCTTGACCAATTTGGACAAGTTGAGCACGAGGGAAGGAGCATAGTTTATGTTTTCTCCGAGAGAATCAACATTTGTTGAGCACTCAACACACCCTAAAATTCCTTGTGCATTTTTTCTTTTGGGTACCACTTTGTCATTTCTGAATAAGAGTCAGTTTTGTAGGGATCGATGGGTTTTTTCCGTTGTTGTGTTCTATCATTGATTACATTCAGTTTGGTTTGAATTTGTTAAACACATTGAAATTTTTATCTAAGTAAACATGGCATCATATTAAGTGTATAAAACTAAAAATTTGTTTTATAAAAATCCATGCGCCCATCGACAGTTCTAGTCTATGAAATTAAGTCATTAAAAAATGATTGTCGATGTATCGTCGGCATCGGCGAAATCCGAAAGGAAAAATTCCCCACATAAAAATGATCATCATCGATCACCAATCGCCAATGTACCGTCGACATCAGAAAAATGAGATAAAGGGTGCGTTGATCGATGATTTTGGCCTGCAAAAAAGTTTTCTAAAAACGATTGTTGATGTAGCATCGACATTGGAAAAATCTGAAAGATAAGTTGTTAACCATGAAAAAACAATCGTCTATCGCTGATGTATCTTCAACAATGAAAAAAATGGGAGAAACAACATGCCAAAACATGTATCCCTAAGGAAAATCACCGACACCAAAAAGTAACGTTCTCATTTCAAAAAGGTCAAATCAACCTCCACGTGTTCTACTACATGGATAACCCATATTGATCAGTCATCACCCACGTCATATTTTGATATTTCTTGTGTCATGTTTGTACTTCCATGACTTCTTTTCCATGTCGACACTGTACGGTGGCTTGGATTGACATCAAATTTTCTTTTTAAGGGTACCAACGAAACAACGTTAAATACAATTTGTAGACGCCGATGCACTCGTCAACTACCGAAAGATTGATATAAAATTGAATTTTCAATTTTAGTTCGAATCTCTATCCACTGACGACCCTGACCGATCTACGATCATGCTTATCCTCGATACCAATCATACTAGTTTCGTTGGAGTGCAAAAAATGCTTGGGTAATTTGAGAATGCACCTCTACCTAAGTGAAGGACGAGGTCTATGATTTTTTAAAACAATTAAGAGCTTCACGTAACCAGTAATACGACATCGCGCGCCGACCAACGTTCAAAATTTGAATTCATTGATGAACTTTAAAATAACATGCTTCTCCACCACCAGCCTGTAGTGCATTTAATCCTAAGCATGGTGTGGATTATGTTATAGATTGTATAGATCATATATGTACTCCCGAATTTAAGACTCGATGCGAAAAGGTAGGTATGTTTTAAATTTATGAGATTTATGCCCAAGCATGGTGTTTCATTCGTAAATCGTTGATCTCTCGAGTAGACGAAGGAGAAAGAGAGATCATCGAAGAGGTATCAGGTCATTGTGTCACTTCAATTACCAGTAATCTCAGGTCATTTCCTTCGAGGAAGAGGTAAGTATGGTATTTATTGATTACATTTGAGATTTCATCGAATAACACTTTTCATAATTGGCTTGCATCTTATTATTCCATTTTTTGTGTAGGAAGATGCCTCCAAGAAGGTCAACAACTAGATTCTCACCAAGAATGCCCAAGATGAAAGAGTTGGAGATTGATGAAAGGTCGACACCGGTTTCCGCAAGAGAAATTGGTTTGATTTCGAAAACGTATTCGGTCATCTGAACTTCCACTAAGAAATAGTTCACCCAGCCTCCAGTGTTCGGGGACACAGAGGCAAGCACCAGATCTAAAGTAATGCTCCCACACTGGGGAGAGATTGTTAACAAAATCAACCAGGAAGATTACCCGGATTTTACACCCCACAATGACATGGACGTTAGGATATTGGACGACCAAATTTTCCCAAACATTAGCCGATCATATCTACATATGGTGGCCAATCAGACCCCAGTTTTTCCCTGCATTGAAACCCTAGGATGAATGATTGACCAAAAAGACGTGAAAAATGCACATTCAATAATGAGCAGGGTGAATGTGTTGGTGTCTTTCTTCAAGTAGAGATCCAAAAATACTACAAGCTCAGAGACCCAAAGGCAAGGATAAATACATAATTTGTGGTCAGACTTTATGAGTTCCATGAGACCAGTAGGTTACTGGCCTCATGGTGGAAAGAATATAAGAAGTTCACAAAGAAGATAAATGACAGGTACAACATGGTAAACCTCAGGGATCCTTATATGTATTTAATGGCTTTAATTTGTCTATTATATGGGGGGAGGTGAAGATTTCTCTAAGTTTTCAGAGCCATGGATGCCCTTGGAATATACAGTGAGAGTCTCTGGGAGAAGTTTCAATTGGGGAGCCATCATTTCCAAATATTTGAGCACCAACATCCTATAGGCCTAAACACCAAAGGATGAAGAGACACCAATTTTTTACATGCCATCATACCTATTGGACATAATCTGCACAAGAAAAGTTTTCACAGGTAATGAATTTAAGTTGGCATGTTGTTGAGTTACCCATGCATGTTTATTTCAACATTCTATGGGAAAATAGGTACAAACTATTTTACGCCATAATATGTGATGATTTCATAGCTCGAGTGCACTTCAATGTGTTTAGAAAAGAATTCCCAAGGCTTTCAACGGTAGCCAAAAAGATGATTTCCAAAGTGGGCCACTGGTATTTTGAAGAAACAAGCACTTATATCAAAGTGTTCGAGGCTACTGGCACACCACACCTACTCCTTGTTCATGTCCCATACCATCTCGTTTTGGGAGAAATTTGTTACGAGACCATCCTGCAAGGCTATAATTCCTATTTGGTAAAATATAAGAAGAGGGATTTCATACCCTATGGTTTTCATATTGGGTTTTACATGTGTTGGGCCTGAGATATGATCATTTTCATGACTTTATTATACACTTTTTTCGTATGTACATATGTGTGTTTTCATATTTGAAAGGATCTTTTTGAAGAATTTTATGGTAAATCGGTATGATTGCCATAAGGTATGTGCAACTCATGCTTAAATGATAATCAAGTATAATTTATCATGTTTTTATGCTTCCAATAGTTAATTCACGTTTTTATAGTGTTATAGGGAAAAAAGGCACCATTTTCTGGTTCTAGCACTTGATCTGGTACTTGTTCCAGCACTTGTTCTGGCACTCGATCCGACACTCGTTCCAGCACCCAATATTGCACAAAAACGCAAGGCGAGTTGGTGGTTATGGCATTGGCGGCCAGTGATGGACAAATCGGGCACATGGGTTTTGTTTATCCTTGCCCCCTCCAACTACTAAGCTTCTAAAAAATTGAATTAAGTTGTTCAAAGAAGGCGATTATTGGTTTTCTCTGTTTTGTCAGTTAGGGCATCATTTATTGTAATTTTCCGAAATTAGAAGTGGTTAGAACCTCCTGTGGTTGACCACTTGGTCTATAATCTTATAAATACTGCTAGGATGATCATAAGATTGTTAACCAAGGAGAAGAACCAGTGTATTAGAGACAAAAAAAAATTCTCTGTTTTGATATTTTACACTGCCAGAATTGTGCCAGAACTGTGTTTTCAAGATTTAATGGTTGATTCGCCTTGTTAAGATCGTGGTGTGCTTCTAAAGAGTGACCACGACTTGCTGTGGGGACCACCAGTAGTCTGGTAACTCTTCTTTGGTTTATTTATGCATTTTTGTAGTTTAGTTGTCTCTCTTTATTTCCTGTACATGAAATTTTTTTTTGTTATTTAACTTGTTGTTGTAGTTTAAATTAATTTAACTCTCTTTTGCAGGTTGGTATGAAGGCTTGTGCTAACATGAGTTGATCTTGTAGTTAGGAATGGATTTGTAGATCCCTAGACTAACCCCATGTGTAGTTAGATATTAGATTACGTTTTTATTTATAATTGTAGAATCAAGTTTAAAACAGAGTTTTAATTAGAATAGAACATAGTTTTTAATTGGGTTTTCTTTGACAAGGGTTTGATGGATGGGTAGAGTTGATTTCAGTTTTTAATCATAGCTTTCTTATTTTATTTTTATGTAGAATTGGCTTAGCTAGTTTTTGGTTAATGTATTTGTTAGTTTACTTTTAATTTCTGTTTTTAATCATTTCTTTCTTGCAGTTTGAATTGTTAGAATACATGTAGTATAGTTTCATTTATGTAATTTTCTTTCCTAGGATTAAAATGCAATTGAATTTCTTAGTTAATGGTTGAATCTAGTTTTTCTTATGTAGTATAGAAGTATAAATGATGATCTCGTTATGTTGTTGATGGTGCATATATGAATATGAAGGGTATTTAACATTGTTTTGTCATGGCTAAACTCTCATTGGATTGTTTAATCCATACCTTTCACTTTTCCATTGACATTAGTGTTGAGCTCATACCACTGGAATTATCCTTTGTTTTCAAGTGTTATTGAGATATCATCCAACACTGAAGACATTCACACAACCACCAACATTATATTTGATTTTTCATAGGTTAAAAGATAGTTTTCCTGCTTTCATAGATATAGTTTCTTGCTTTCATAGGTTAGAATAAAGTTTTATTGTTGTTGTAGGATAGATAGACTTTGCTTTGATAGATTAGATAGTAGTTTGCTTAACATAGAATAAGGATTAGTTGTTAGTTCTTCTTGCTTTCAATAGAATATATTTCCTTTCATGCATTGCATTGAGCATTTAAATTTTCTTTCACGTATTAGAAATAGTTTTGCATTAGGCATTTAGTTCACTTGCCTCTTAAGCCAGATAGTTATTCAATGAGAATTTTTACTTGCAGTAGTTAGTTTCCTTTGCTTACTTGTCTTTTGCTTTAGTAGGTTAGTTAGGTGCCTTTGTTTACTTGTCTTTTTCTTTAGTAGGTTAGTTAGGTGTCTTTTCTTACTTGTCTATTTGCTTTAATAGGATAGTTGCTCATTGAATGTAGGTTGGCAAGTTAAAGAATTTTCCTTTTGTCATTTGCTTATTATGATTAGTAGTTTGCTTTTGCTTATTGTTGAACTAGTTTTCTTTACATAGGGTTTTACTTGCTTTCTTAGGAACTATCCATTGATCCTTGGCCCAAAAGTACTTAGGTTACCAAGTTTCATTTTGATTAGTAGGGTTTTGACATTAGATAGCTTTTCTTGAGTATATTAGCCTTAGATAGTTTCCTTCCTTAGTTAGACTATACTCCTACCAGCCTTCTACCTTTGGCATATATTTTGCTACAACTCTAAGTTTACTTACCCCTGGTTGACAATTTAATTAAGGGTTTTTTAGTGTCTTTTTAGTGCATATGGAACACCCATCAACATGGTAAAAGACACTGCATAGGAGAAACAAGAGGGATTGAGTCAACTTGAGTATCGGTTCCCCACAGGCTATTTTTGCAAGCATGATCCAAAAGGCCTGGTACTCCAACATGCATAATAGGTATTCTCATGTTGGTCATATGCTCATGATAGCTTCGAATATGAGATCTTTACTGAGGGCACCCAGGACTTGGAGGAGGTGCTCCATATAAGGGATAGCCCTAATATGACCAAATTCAAAGTAATGATTATGGATGAGCAAGTTGAGACAATAGAGCATACAACTCAAGAAGCTATCATGGTAAGAGAAGAAAACAAAGCAACATAAGAAACATAGGCACAAAGGAGGGGGATATTGTTACTAGAAGAATCCCAAAGAGCTATGCAAAGATTAGGGGAAGATCCCCCGTTTAACCCTTTGATAGGACCCTTGAGAATTACCCCAGCTGATACAAGTAATAATGAGGAAGAGATAAATGGCTCAGAGACAATTCCACCAGAGGAGACCAATGGTCAAGAAAACCCAAACCCTATGTTACCATAGGCAGGATCATTAGTGACTACTACAACCTAACTAAGGTCAGCAAGAACATCGAGTGGGACATGTATGCCTATTGTCCTCATAGATTTAATCATGATATATGACTATGAGGAAGAGTCAGAGGCCTCACACATAACCCTGATGCCAATCACATAGGAGAAGGAACCACGAAAAATTGAGATCAATGAAGGGGTACATTCCTTGGGTTGGGTAGGTCAAGAGGAAGAGAGCTGGTGGAAAATTGGGATAGTTGTAGGAAGATATTATTGGGTTCATGTGAGTTTATGCGTTGTGAGTGTATTGTGAGAGACCACCCTCTTTTTTTTCATTACTAACCTTGGCTCAGGGGTGACTGGCTATTGAGATTTGGAACAATCGGTCTATGCTTGGGTGGAGTTTCTATCCCAAATAGCTGGTTGCACAACTCTAGTTTAAAGATATGTGTTTTATCTTATTGTTGAGTTATTTACATGTGTTATTGTTGTGCATGAACTCTGTGGAAATGAAAATGATTTATATGTTATTGTAATGAGTTGTTTAGCTGCATTTCATGTCAATTATTAACATGTTGTAGATGCTTCTACTTTATGGTTGTAGAGAATATCTAAATCTGTTTTAATTTGTAGCTAAAAGCTACATGAAATTATTTAACTGTAAATGAATTGATTTAGTTAGCAAAACTTTCATTTTTATCAGTATTTCACACTGTAATGTCCCTTGGATGGGTTGTGGGACGTTACAAAGGCAAACATGTTTTTGATCAATTAGGTTGTAGATGGTTCACTTACCTCTCTTTATGCCTTGAATAAGAGATTTGGGTTCACTTGAAATATTTTGAAGTAGATGGTAAAATGTGGATATAAGGCTAATCTTGGAATATATGATTCGCTTATCAAAGTATTTTGTAGAGAGAGTAAACTGGAAAACACTTACAAGCTCCTGCAAATCATGATTCAAGAGGGTATTACTTAGTTTTCCAAACGTGAAGCCCTTGATATCGAATTTTTACAAGACAAATAATTCAAATGATTTCTTCAAATTATTCATGGAATTGTCCCAACTAGGTTGTCCTATTGAGGAGGATGATTTAAAGTTCTTTTCTTTTATTATTTTCAAAGACGAGAAAGTAATGAATGCAGTTGAGTTGTTTGAAGCATTTAAGAAAAATGGATATTACAGTGCCTTGATTTTCCTTATTCTAATCAATGGTTTGTATAATACAGAAGAAATTGCAAGGGCTCTTGTTCTTTTTGATGAAATGAAAAGTGTTAAGTGTGAACCTTATGTGTTTACATATAATTTTACTAGTCTCTGCCATGTTGATTCTGGAAAACTCAAAAATGCTTGTTATCTCTTTCATCAAATGAAGGAGAAGTCTTGGGTACCTAGTGTTCCTATGTACACTTCCCTTGTCAATAGCCTTTGCAAGATTGTTTAAATCGATGTAGCTCTTACACTTGTACAAGACTATCTAGGATGTGTTACAAATGCACCTCAAACTTTTAAATACACTTTAATAGTTCTTCATGATTCCAAATCAAGAAACATTGATGATGTATTAGAGGTTTTGACTAAGATGATGCAACAAAGAATTGCTCCATAAAGTGTCATCTATTGTGTTGTAATATTTGGGCTATTTAAATATGGGATTGTAGAGGAAGTTGTTGGGTTATGAAAAAGGTACAAATATCTTCCTTTTTCCCATAGTTCATTATAGAATCTTGATTGACTTTTCGATTAATTAGGGATAAATAGGATAGAAAATGATGAATATGTCTTTTAGTGTTATTATTTAAGTTATATTAAATAAGATTCTAAAATACAATTGGAATTGTTTGATTTTATTACAGGATTGGATAAATGTTGTCAAACCCGAGATAGCAAAGGAGATCTTGAATATGCGTAAGCTATTGGAGGTTGAGGACTTTTGGCGCAAAGTAGTTTTGAAGATGATTGATTTTCTATATTGTAACTTTATAATAGTAAAGAAATCCTGAGGATCTCTCGATCCTCGGGATGGATTAATTTACCCATATTATTGTAATATATAATGGGTAATAGATCCTGAAAGGAGGATATAAAAGAATTGCATCCAGGTATTCAGAACTTAGAATTGCTATGCGCAAGCAGTTTTTGTAAATGTTGTACCATCTATGGAATCAATAAAAGCTTTGAATATTTTCACCATTTCTACATATTGAGTTTCTAGTAGCAGTGCTTCTGAGGACCAAGGGCCTAGGCCGAAGAAGTTACTATCTCAATCTGTAATCATATCAGTTTTAATTTATGTTTTATGATTTAAATCTCCTTTACAATAGTTAAAGATAGATGCACAAGTGTGTTAATGCTTTATTGTTGATTTCTTATAAGAGATAGATGTTTTGGTTTGAATGTTAATGATTGTTGTTCCAACTTCCATTACTGTAGTTTCTTGCTTGACATTTCCTCACATTTTCATACACATTGTTCCTTTTACTTAGATTCGCATTTGTTGTTCCTTTCAATTAAGTTACATTTTTCATTCCTTTCAATTAAGTTACAATTGATGTTCCTTTCAATTAAGTTACATTTGTTGTCCCTTTTGTTTAGATTACAATTGTTGTTTCTTTCCACATATAGAGTAATTTGCTATTTCCTTTCCATCAATTTGATTCATAGTTGATGGTTAATTTTGCAAGTCTTTACTTAGATTCAATTATTGCTTTTTAGTTAAATGAATTCAACAAATTAGTTAGTTCCTTTTCCTTCGCATCATGTTAGTAATCAGATTTCAATTCTGTTAAGTAAGATCTTAGTCTTAGAACATTTAATGAACATTTGAGGAACTTGATTGTGGATGAACTCAAGTTTTCTTTAATTGCACGATTTTAGCCTCTACGAGCTAGCTACATAGACTTTGTTGATATTCTTGAGATAAAAGACGAATCCTCGGGTTGATAAATTAATGTTAAAATAATTTTTTTTTTAGACATCTTTAGAGCCCAACATTTTGGCGTCGTTTTAGGGGAGAATGTCAAAGGTAGCATAGGTTGTGTCTCTAGAGGACCAGGTACTGAAGACGGAAGGTAAGAACCTACGCATGAAATAAGTAAGATACTTATGCCAACGCTTACCTTTAGTTGACACTTAAGAGTTTATATAGGTGTTTCTTTTGAATTACTTTTTGCATGAAGTGTGTATGACTAAGAAGAAAGATCTTGAAAAACCAAAACCCCCACCAAAAATTACCAAAGCCCAAGGCTCAGTGCTCCCTGGGAGAAGCACTTTCATAGACGACAACATCTGAAAAGATGAATCTCAAGCTTCGGTTGGACCTAGGAAAGGATCTACCTGAATCCCTTAGGGATCAGTTTCACCAACTATATTCGATGCTAATATTCATAAGGGACTGAGGAAAGATTTCAAGGCACATATCTTCCACCCCTCAACCCTTTAGAAGAGGGAAATTCTCATAATATGGAGGAAGGAAAAGGAGAAATCAGTGGGGTTGCCAATGAAGACCCATCATCACTCCCTGATACTGAATATCTTATAAAAGAAGAAGGTATACCCAAAATCCTAGATAGAGGGAGTGAAATAAAATCCCCTAGGGTATCAAATAATCACCCACCTCGAATAG
This sequence comes from Picea mariana, assembly GCA_032191745.1. NCBI lineage: Eukaryota > Viridiplantae > Streptophyta > Pinopsida > Pinales > Pinaceae > Picea > Picea mariana. The sequence continues at coordinate 140,870 of JASDQU010106753.1, read as the reverse complement.
AACACCCAGATCAAGAAATTCCTGAAGATTTTTGGCACATTTTCGATCAAATGACACAACCAAATCAACAATGTCCCCAGAACTCCATGTTGAAATATCCGGTAGTTGATCCAATCACCAATGCCCCCATGCAAGAAATCCCCCTACAGAACCTACCAATCTTCCATGGATTGATCTTAGAAGACCCGAATGCATTCTCATTCGAATTTGATGTCCTGTGTAGAGGGTATGATTACACATCTGAAACCCAAAAATTAAAACTACTCCCCTCCACTTTGAAAGGAGTAGCTTTACGTTGGTTTATGGGATTTTGAGGCAGAACTATAAACTCATGGGATGAGATGAAACAAGCCTTCTTGACAAAATATCAGGATTATTGTAGAACCAGGGACCTAAAAGATGAAATCTTTCAAAGGACTACAAAAGAAAATAAATCATTAGAAGAATATGTTGAGATATTTTAGTATAACTTGCAGAGATCGCCCTATGGTACATTACCAGGTAAAGTACTTAAAGCAACTCTGATTAAAGGTATGAAGGATGAATGGGTAGAAACATTCAATCTAATGGGGAAGGGTGACATTTATCAAGAAACTTATGATAACATCATTCTATTGTGTATCAGGTGCTCATGAGGAAGTACACAGACCAGATCAGGAATGCAGACTCCCCTCACCAGAAATAACCATAATACCAGGGGGGTGTTACACGAGCTGAAGTTGGTAATCTCTTAGAAAATTTCAAAACAGATATTCTAAGAACTCTGACTACACAATTGGATGTATTGCAAGCCAAACAGAAAAAACCAGAAGCAGAACAGACTTTGGCCATATTTTTCCACAGATGTAGAAAAAAACATGGTCCAAGGGAATGTCCTTTGAATGTGGTTCAGGTTTGTGCTATTTGCGCCAAGGATCATGACACGAAGCCATGCCCACCGTTCCCTGGACTGAAATCTATCTTTAGAGAAGCGAAAGAGGAAACATAACCATTATATCTGATGGCTCATCATCGTCAATGGAAAGCCCAGCCTCCAAATACACTCCATGACCCCTCTTTATTTTTTGGACAGTATAATCAACAAAAAAATTCTGGCAACACATGGTAGGGTAGCCATTTACTAATCAGAACTGGTAGCCCCAACAATACCCACCTACAAATCCCACTTGGTCGAACCAACCTGCTACAAATCCTATCTGGCAGAATCAACCAACTGAAAATCCCACCTAGCCTAACTTGTAATACCACACCTCATCCTGGCAAAACTCAAATAACCCCTACCCTTCACAGTGGCCCAACAAAACTGCCCAAAACCCAAATTGGAACCAGAATTGGCAGCGCCCCATGGGGATAAGCAATCAACCCATGGGGATGGCCCCTCAAACCCAACCCGCATTGCAAGATCCACTCCAACTACCCCAAACCCATCAATCGAAATTGCACCCTCAATTACCAGTCCAACCCCACCCAAATCCTAATAATAGACCAGCTCATCTCGTCCAGATTATGGAAAATGGAGAAGGGGAAACCAACTCGGTAGGGTGAAACAAACTTCGATTTATATCGGGGCATATAATCTCTCCTGAAGAAAATAATGTTTTCCAAGAGAAGGAGAATGAAAATAACAAAAAACCAGTAATAACACCCTCGACTTTGGTAATAATGGAAGAAATCGAGCAAGGGGGAAACACAGTTGAGTCACAGGATCCTGATAAGGATGCAACTCCTTCCCCTCAATTCCCTAAAATATTAACGATAGAAAAACCTGTCATGTATCCTAACTTCTACATTGTAGGGGAACTCAAAAATTTATATGTCAAGATCCCACTCTTGGAGGCTCTACAAGACATTCCAATTTATGCAAAGATGATCAAGGAACTATGTGGGAGGAAGCCTATTAGGAAAATTAAAAATTCATCATCAACAGTTCACGTAGTAGGAGCCTTGTTTGATCTGATTCTAGGTAGACAAGAACCAATCAAATATGTAGATCCAGGGAAACCCATAGTAACAGTTTAGATTCAGGGCTATTATTTTCCAAATACACTAGTTGATTTGGGGGCGGCCATCAACATCCTGACTATGGAAACTTGCAACACCCTGGGTTTTGAATCCTTCTAACCCACCCCAATTATGTTACAATTGGTTGATCAGTGATTAGATCAGTCGGCACACTACATGATATAGAAATCTCAGTTGACTCTTGGGAATATACAACAGATTTCCTCGTCATCAACCCAATAAGTGGACTCGAAGGGCATCCATTGATACTAGGAAGACCATGGATCGCAACAATTGATGCATACATAGGATGTCGAAGGGGTAATATGACAATTTCTAGAGGAGGTGTCACAAAAAATCTCATCTTATATCCTCCATCCAAGCCAAGCCTGACTTTCATATATCTACAATTGCCACCACCACGATATCCAAAAAAGGATTTACGAGCCCCTCTCACGCTGGAAGAAGCTCTCAGACTCAAGAACTAGCTAGAGGATGATGTAATCAATTGGTTTATTAATATCCCAACCATCATGGGTAATCCAAAATGCCAGATGCTCCAAACTGTGCTAG
>JASDQU010106753.1:125312-135384 GCA_032191745.1 Picea mariana | reverse complement strand
CARCAATTTGATTCATAGTTAATAGTTAATTMTGCAAGTCTKTAYTTAGATTCAATTAYTKMTTTTTAGTTAAATGAATTYARCAGATTAGTTAGTTCCYTTTCAWTYGCAKCATGTTAAGTAATCAKATTTCAATTYYGGTTAAGTAAGATCTTAGTYTCAGAATCTTTAATGAACATTTGAGGAACTTGATTGTGGATAAACTCAGGTTTTCTTTAACTACGCGATTTTAGCCTCTATGAGCTATCTGCATATACTTTGCTGATATTCTTGAGATAGAAGACGAATCCTCGGGTTGATAAATTAATGTTAAACTAAGGCTATTTTTAGACATCTTTAGAGCCCAACCTACTTACAACCAAAGAGGAGGAGATTCACCATACATATGGGAAGCGAAAGAACCCTCCCAAGGAGGAGGTCTTGGAACCAATTTCTTTAGAGATCTTCTTCACATGTGATATTGTACTTAGCCTCCCACGGGTAATGAAAAATTCTTGTATTCTTCATAAGATTTCCATTCAAGTTTTTATTTATTTTGTGCATTTGTTTATTTCCCTTCATGAATGATGCAAGTTTTAAGATAAAATATCTAAGTAGAGTTAGGGTTTCTAGCTCTTTTATCATTATTTTCTCTGTATCTAGGTCACAACATCTAGATCTAAGAATTTTATAACCCTTGGTGCAAATTTCTAACAACGTCCTTTCTTAAAGATAATTCATTTTCCTAAGTAAAATTCTCAGTAAATTGAAATGTTCAAAAGAATGTCGGATTAATTGTAATACACTGAAATATTTAATACAACCTCGAAAATATTTTTGGAAATGGATTTCAATGATTATAAAAATGTTTTTAAATCTACGTAATTGACATTAATACCATGCTAAACATTTTATTAAATTATATTTATTTTTTATAGGTATTTATAAAATTATATTGATTTTTTATAGGTATTTATAAAATTATATTGATTTTTTATAGGTATATTGGAGTGGAGGTGTTTGGCATTTAATAGTTTTCCATTGGTTTTGTAATTTTCTAATTAGTTTACACTTGTAATCATATTCTATTTTAACATAGCAAATTTATTTTAATATCAGTAAACATGGCACAAATTTATCTATCAATTTATAAATTTCTTTGTTTGGTTGGTTAGTTTGGATTATGCTTAAATGATTAATCAAAATATGGAACATCCATTTTCTAAAATCCGAATATTATATGATTTCCTTGTCACCTCCAAAATGGTTTTCTTGTGATTAATGCAAAAATAATTAATTAATGCAAAAATAATTAATGAAATTCTAATAAATTTGGAGTGTGAAACAATATTAATTTAATGAAATACTAAGAACAAAATGAAAAATGAAAAAAACATTCAATTTTGATGGTGTGGTTGAAATAAAAAAATTCCACATTAAACCAAATGTGTTTTATACTTTTTGGATACTTGGAATGGTATCAAGATATATGGAAGATCCCAAAAAAATTCACTAAAATAATACTAATTAAAACCAATGATCTTTGATGGTGTGTTTGAAATAAAAAATTTCCACATTTAATTAAATGTGTTTTGTGCTTTTTGGATACTTGGAATAGTATAAGATATATGGAAGATCCAAAAAATTCACTAAAATAATACTAATTAAAACCAATGACCTTATTTTATTTTTCTTTTTATTTTACTATCTTATTTAATAAAATATCCTTTTGTAACTATCTTATTTAATAAAACATCCTTCTGTAAGAAGTACCTAAATGTTTAAAGTGTATTTTGTGTTCTATAAAATTCACAAGAACATGATTCATGTAGGGCTCTAATAAGTTTATGGATTTTTTATTTCTTTGTGAAAACTTGTGTAGCATATATTGATATTAAAGTATGTTTGAGTGAATCATGCACAATGGAGTATGAGTAGAAAATGTCATACATGGTAGTAAGAAATGCTAGAGTAGAAAATGTTATACATGGTAGTAAGAAATGCTAAAGTCAATGTTAGTTAATATTAAATGACGGATAACTTTTGCTATTGAATACGACCAAAAATCTTTAAAAGCTATTGAGAGGATATATTGTTTGTCCATGAAAATGATAACACACAACGTTGCATCAGTAGTACTAAAGCATGTACAAAATACATGGAGGTTACGTTTCCAAGTGTTTAAATGTAGTGTTGCTTTCAAAGATTTGCCTTATAATTCTGGAAAGGTTGATGCTACTTATTCAAATGGTTAAATTTGCTTTAGAATATTGAAAAGTCATATTTTCTTATTCAAGGAAGTTGATGGTTGCTTTCCTTTTTAACACAAACATTCTTTGTAATTATTCAACATAGTAAGTATCTTTCTTCTATAATAGAGTCTTTTTTTTTTAATAACAACCCTTTTTTAAGCTAGGCTCCTTTATGCTTACATTTAAGATTCATTTATTTTGGATAGATGAAATGAAATTACTAAGAATTAATTTAGCATATAAAATTATATTTTTACTCGAATTTTTTTTATTAATTTTGACCACTAAAAAATATTATTTAAAGTTTTTTATTTATAAAGAATACAATTATTCCATATTATATTTAGATTTAATTTGGTGAATTAGTTTGGTTGATAAAGTGTTTTGAGTTTTTTTTTTTTTAGGAAATTTAAACAAAGAGTTTATATACGTAGACTTAGCTTGGCTCACTAATAATGGAAACTAATCTAAGCCCCATCATGGTCTAGAAGGTGAACAATCTTAGAAGGGCTCATAAAAAATGTAAATGTTGCATAATAGTTTTAGATGTATACCAAACTATAGACATCAAAATTGAAATAAAAACATAAAATGAAATTGCTGGGTTATAATGAAAAAACATGACATGCTGCATAATTGTCCTTTCCTCTAGGAGGGTTGTCCTTATGACACAATTGCAAGGGAATGGGAATATCCAGGATAACCACAACCTCGGTAGTCATATCCTGGGCATGCCAAAGTGGTGTGATGTGGTAGCATAATGCCAACAATAGAGTAAGCTTGTTATCCAACTGCTCCACCTTGAAATTTAAGTTAGTGACCTCCCCTCAAACCTCGAAKATGATCTTCACATGATCTTATTCTAGTCAAAATTCCTTGGTCTCTTCGCAGTAATGGACATCCACATGCAAAGTCTTTAGGGGCTAAGAGGGAGGGATGCCTTCCTCCCAGAGAGAAACCTCTCCAATGACTCCAAACTAAGCATCRATTCATCCTATAGGCGTGACGTCTTCATCAAACCATTCCACCCAACATCCCCATACAAATGCATCATCCGAACCAAGTTGCACGGTTAACCCCTTTGGTTTAGAATCTGGTTCACTGCACGATACAGTGCCCTGAATTGGAAAAGAAATGGATACCTTTTCAATTTCACCATTGGATGGGATCAAACCTCTGTGTTGTGCTCTATTCCTACAATAAGACCCCTACCCTTGACGAAAACGACCCCGTTCTCTAACTCGCGACATATTGAAAGGAATGTTACCAGGGACACTAGTTAGAGAGACTGTCGATATTACCACCAGCCTCTAGCAGAACCGAAATGAAATGAGCTTCAGGGGTAAACCAACTTTGTAGAACTACCTGCCAGAGTTTGCACTCATCATTTTAGAGTCGTCAAACCTCAACTGTGCATCAAGAAAAACAATTGTTTGAAGGACCCTGCAACAAGTTCGCTGCTCATCGATTGTACCCTAATACAACTCCATAGCTATCTCCACATGCACTAACCACTAAATCACCTTAATATACAAACTATGTTTTTAATCGGGAATATTGTCCATATGCTCACCTAGAAACCAAAACTGTCAAGTAACAAGACCCACATTCCCAAGTATACCAACATTAACTCCACTATAACACCCCATACAAAATAAAATGTTTTAAATTTTACAGGAAAAAAATAAAAATAAAAAATAAAGATCATTTTTTTACAAATGATATTAGTTACATACCTCATTCATATATCTATCAAATAAAATTTTATAATTAACATCAACTAATTTACATTAAATACTATCTCATTTATAATCTTATCTTACAAAATTTTATAAAATCTACACCACTATCTTGACTTATTATATAATATGGTTAAACTTTGTCGTTGTAGTTATTAATCAAAACCATTATATAAAATTTTGATTAAATAAAACTTACAACCATTCACTAAAGTGTGATTGATCAGTGGACATAGGACAATGTGCACAAGGTCCAATATTGATTTCTTTACAAAATTATTCACACACCTTTAAATTTGGACCCTACACTTAAACATTTATTTATTTTGAAGGGATGAAATGCAATTACTCATAATTAACTTAGCTATTGGCATTAATTTATTCATACATCTTTAAACTTGGACCTTTTTATTTATTTTGAAGGGATGAAATTAAATTATACATTAGGCAAATGCCATTAATTTTTTCAATCTTTCAACTTGGACCTTTTTATTCATTTTGAATAGATGGAATAAAATTACTAATAACTAATTTAACATAATGACATTAACCATTTTTATTTAATATTTTTATTTAATATTTTTATTTAATATTAAGTTGTATTTATTTATTTATTTTTACTCATATTCTTATTTTTTACACTTTTAGATTCTTATTAACCATTTTTATTTAATATAATGTTTAATAACTAATATAAAAACAATATCTTTTTTATTTACAAAAATTACAATATTCACATATCATGTTTAAATTAAACTTATAAAATAAAACGTTTTTTATTTACATGCATATAATATTTAGATTTAACTTATAAATATTTATTAAAAATATTCTTCTTACTTTACATATTTATGATTATGTTATTTTTATGTTGTTTTCTTATAATTATATCTACCATACTTTTATGTTACCTATACATGTATAGATAGAACAAATACATGGGTTGCATTTATATAGGAATGTGAATTACATGAGGTTGCATTGATATAAACATGCAAAATAAATGTGGTGTTGTTATGAGAAGATTTATTACAGAGAATTTATTCGATCAACAAGATCTTTCTGGGATTAATTTAGCAATCTTAGATAGAATTGGGCTAGATTTTCCATGGTTCTCCTAAATCTAGAAGGTATATAATTCATTTACACACAAGAGAGGTAGATAGTAATACCTTTGTTTGGTGGTTGTTCCTGTGTGTCTTGGCTAGTATAGATCTGGAGTTCCATCTCTAGCTCTAATCAATTGCTTCCTACACACAAGCAACATATACTACCAACCCTTTTGCTCTCTAGTGTTAGGAATAATCAAAATATTTTAGATCTAACTTGATTAACCATTTATGTAATCAAATTCAATCCATTTATGAGCAAGACACAAAAAAATAGGGGAAAAACAAATGATCTATTAATGAAATATAGAGAATACATATCAATTCATACCTCAACTTGATGAAGATGCATCCTCCTTTAGCCTCCTTGCTCCTTGCCTCTCCTTGTAGCTCCTTGGTCAGGCTAGGCTTCACTGACTTCTAGCTATAGTAGATGGATATCTCTGAAGTTGGAAAAAATAACAATGATATTCAATTCTTCATCTTCTTGCCCAAGGCTTTCCTTTGCTATATAGATCTTGGAGGAGGCTTGGGAGAGGATTCTAGATCTTCTAGAGACCACTAGAGACTCGAATGATGTGAGTTCCTATGCCCTTGGCATGAAGATCCAACTCATCCCTCACCTATCACCTCATAACTCCCCAATTCTACAAGTTTGATAGCACATCGCTTGTTGAACACTGCATGTCAAGCGAGGGCCTCACTTGTTGTCTACTAGGTGTCCCATGAGGATGCCTAAAAGGGATCTAAAAAGGTTCAAACCACAGGTAAAATATGTATGTTGGCCTTTATCCTTTGATGGATTTCTTTCTAGACTATAGGGTGGAAATTAAGGCTATGACAGGTGTAGATTTTAGAAAATTACCAAATGATTAATGAAAAAGGTTGATGTTACTTTTCATCTTTTATAACATAACCTTAATGATAAATTTGCTTTAGAATATTGAAAATAGAAACTTTATTATTTAATAATGCTGATGAATTCTTTTTCTTTTAACCATAAAGAAGAGAATTGAGAATTGAAAATTGGTTCATGAATACTATTAAGATCCAATGATTTTAAAATGATAAAAAGTCAATGAATATAGTTCACTTCGAAGGTAAACCTCGTTTTACAATATATCTAATTCAAAAGACAATATAAGATGATCCTAAGACTAGGTCTCCTTGGTATATATATATATATAGGAGACAAAAGGTACAATTATAATGAAAATGTATAATGAATGGTTCAAGCATACATACAAACATAACAATAAAAATGTAATAATTCAATATCTAGAGCTTAATAAGGGGTTTATGCCTAACATCAAGCTTTGTCTAAGGATTAACAAATACCATCAATATCTATTGGAGGAGTTGTGATGAAAATAATAATAATAAATATAGGTTGTGGTTAGTAGAGTAGGGATCATTAAGACACGAAACCATCAAATGTAAATATGGTTTTCAATGCTAGTGATCTAATTACATGAACAACCCTATAAATTTGTGCTTTTAAATCTTTCTATAATTATGATCATGTTCTAAACTTTGCTTATAAATCATAAAAAATACCCAAACATAAAACTTGTTATTTGACCACTTAATATGATCCATGTATCAATGTCAACCAATATTTGGAATGTAATTTCAAAATATATCTCATTAAGCCTGAACTTTTAACTTATATTTTAGTACTAAAATTGATTTATTTTCATAAATGAAAATAATTGATTAACATGATGGGACTTTGACCTTTTTACCTAATCATGTAGATTGCATTTATTTGTAGTTTTTCTTCACTTGGATTCTTATTTTGTGCACTTTTAAGCCTATGAACATTGATAGCTCACAATATCATACATAGATTTAACTTTGAAATATTTTGAAAAAAGTGGTTTCTCATTTACAAAACATAATCACTTTCATGCTCCCCAAAACTTTATGGGTCTTGTCAGGTAAGATGACATCTTATCTAAATTCATTTTCCATGTGATTGAACTAAAATCTTCGATTCATAATTTGAAATTTGTAAGAACATAATCACTTTCATGATCCCCAAAACTTTATGGGTCTTGTCATGTAAGGCGGTATCGTATGTAAATTGAATTCTTTTTGTGTGATATAGCTTTGTCATCTAATTTAACTAAAATCTTTGATGTTTGAAACTTGTAAAATGAGTTTTCAAATAAAAATCATATTTGGAACACACATGTGTAGGTAAAAGGTTAATTGTTTTTAATGATGAATATCTAATTTGAAGATAGTTTACATAGTTAAGTAAAAAGCTCTTTCTTCATTACATTCTTAGTATTTATATACCAAATTTAGAGTGGCTAAGCTTAGTTGGTTCAACATCACGATTCCTCAAACTCCTATGCTTTGTCATTACTAGGTCTTCTAAATATTTCATAATATTAATGTACCCTTTTTAGACATCGTATGTCTTAGTAATTTCAAAAGAGTTAGGAATGCAATGTTGTTTGAATGGGGTCTGATAGATATATATTTTTTTTATATTGGCTAGTCTTTTATATTATTAGCTTTTGGGGTTACATCAAAAGTGGTTTTATTTTGTTAGGAATGGGTTATGTTTCATAGACCTTTTATGATGCTTTATGGATATGGATGTCTCATTTTAGGTGGATTACTGACCTTGGTTATAGTGTTGGCATGACACCCTTACCTAGGAGGTTGTTACCTTGATCGACATGTTGACTAACTCATTGGGTACATAGAATGAGGAAGGTGGTTGTTTGATCAATAAAGGTGTCTACTTAGGAGGAGTATGTTGAAAAATTATTGTCATTGATGTAAAAGGTAAGTATTCAAATATAAATATTCAAAGGAAAGGTGATTGTAAGAAAAATGAAGTAGAAGTGTATTAGAAATGAAGTTATGTGAAAGTGAATTAAATATGAAGTTAGGTGAAAGTGGATTAAATATGAAGTTATGTGAAAGTGGATTAAAAACTAAAAATAGATTAAACATGAAGTTACGTGAAAGTAGAAGAAAAAGTAAAAGTGAATTAAAAAGTGAAAGTGGAGTAGCAGTGCACATGGTATTTGCACATGGTTTTAAAACCCATGGTTGTGTTTTTCCCTTGGTATGTTGAAAAGTAAATTAAAAAAAGGTGAAATTAATTATTTATTTAATGGAGGTCGTGGCTTTTCAAATGTACATAAATTTTCATGTAGAGTTAATGGTAAAGTATGAAAGGAAAAGAGGATTGTGAGAAATATGGTGTGGGTGAAAAGAGAAAATGTAATATTTACATAAGAGATTATACTATGAGAAAATATTTAATATTATTTAAAAAGAAGAGAGTGACAAAGTGTTATAGCCCTAAAATGCCCTACCTATGCAAACATGGCATTGACCTTTCTACTTGCACAATTTTCCAAATTATTGTTGAGTCTCTCTATTTAAAAAACCATTTTTTGGAGCATGTATGCGCCCTACTGCACTAGACAACCCATGTACATAAGCTAGTTGCATACTAGAAAACCCACGTACATACGCTATCTACATACTAAACAACCCGCGTTTACCTCCAAAAGTTGCAAGGAATTCAATGGAGTTTAGGGGCTATCGAGGGTTTCCCAACTAATTCACCCGTTGTAGCCTGTCCCCAAACCAAATAACTATCCTTTTTCCATAGAAAAGGAGGTTTTAGGGTCACATTCCATAATCAAGCATTAGAAAAGAGAAACTCTACCAAAATCCCTTCCCCTTTTAGCCCAAGCTTTGCAGCCCCTTTTGAGATTTGGACTCAACATTTCCCCTCCATTCCTCTCCCTATACAGTCCCTTCCTTACTTCCAAAGAAGATCAATTGATTGTGAGAGGTATTACAGGAGTGATGCACTTGGATCAGTAGTAAAAGGATATCAGACCAGGTTCGTGGAGCATCTTCCAACGAGAAGGTTGTAACTTTTGTAATCTTCACATTTGAATAAAATAATTCTATTTTTGTCCCAAATATTATGTTTTTGTGCTTATTTGATTAATGTATTTCACATTTGTATCTAAACCCGAACATTGATAAGTAGAGATAGAGTATCTTGTAGCTTTGTTGTCTAAATTGTATGCAGGTCATCTTTGGGAGGAGACCAACAATCCAAGAAACTACAAAGGAGAAGGAGGTCTACATCAACTGAAAGGACCTAAGGTACATTGTCGTTTCCTTCTCTTATCTTTTAAGGTCAGATTGTTTGGGGTAGTTTAGAAATATGATTGTCTTTTCAGGGAGATCAATGCTCTGCCTATACTCTGGCCCAGTATAGTAATAGGGGGATTTACCCCGCTAGAAGAATTGGAGACTCTGCTGGGAGTCTCTCTAGGGTCTTAGAGGGATGCTTTTTGGTTTTAATTGTCTTCTTTATTTCCTTTTTGATTTTTTATGATGTTTACTGAATCTTTTAAGGGTCTCTGGTCACCTGCAAGGTGCCTACCATCTTTCCCTACCTGGTCTGTCTGTTGGATTACTGAGAGGGGGAATGAATCAGTAATAGAGAAATTTAATCCTTTTTAACCATATAATCCAAGTGTTATATCAATGAAGCATTATCATCCAATAACTACAGAGTAAATAAGAAATGAACAAATGAACAAACATACACATACACAGTACACCAGTGTTTTATGTGGAAATCCAAATTGGGAGAAAACCATGGAATGTTTTTTCTTATATGTCTTGAAGAATTACATTCATTGGAAGCACCAACTTCCTTTGTTTTCCAGCTACAAATGGAAGGAGGCTCCAACCCCCTACTTTCGCAAGATACAACCTAAGGGAAGCTCAAACTCCCCAATTCTTTGGCTACAACCAGAAGGAGGCTACAACCCCCTATGTTCTCCAGCTACAACCACCTGTCCTTGCCCCGTCCTGCCACCCTGAAGTAGAAGTAGAATGATGGAACCACTGTCAACCTATCACTGTGAGATATATCGTTGTAAACCTGTACCAATAAATCTGAACCATGCATCAACCTATACCTCAAACTGTAATC
>JASDQU010106753.1:90306-105934 GCA_032191745.1 Picea mariana | reverse complement strand
CATCAACAAGTTGCAACATTTTCTTTGTCTTTCATCTTCAAACACTCGAACTATATTCCATGAGTTTGGAGCTTAGCCTTCTTAACCTTGTCATCACCTTCATGGATGTTTTTCCCAATTTTTTTATTTTTTATTTTCAATGCATTACTTTGACAAACTCTTGTTCTGAAAGACTGCACAAGGTGGCGTTCATGGATTTTGCATCACTTTCACTAGCCTTTTTTCTAGTCATATCTGTTGCTGGAGTTTTTGAGGCTATATCACTAGCCACGAATGATTTCCAAATATAAAAAATAAGGTCCATTAGATATGTTTACATCCTTATACTCTAAAAGTAATAGTTTGTTCTGTCAAACAATGGAGCCATGTTTGTAGAGAAACCTTCCTGACCTTCCATGTGTGCTCCTGATATCTACCTTCCAGTGTTTACAGTGCTTTCGAAGGAGATGACTCTAAAACTAATTGATAAGAAAACACTTATAGAGAGAGGGGGGGGTGAATCAATATAAGGATATCATTTTTTTTAACATTCATAAACCACAATGAAGCTATCACATAAATGGAACAACTAGAAGACACAATATTTTACATGGAAACCCTTTCAGAAGAAAACCACATAACTTCTTTTATAAATTTGTAGGAACCAACATACTATTACAAATGTTTGTAGGAACCAACCTACTAATGACACCAATCCCCTCTTTTTTCTGTAGCCACTGACCTACTAGAGACACTAATCTCCTCTATTGTTTGTAGGCACCAATGTATTGAAGAAAAAAATACCCACAATTGTGTGTTTTGTAGGCACCAAACTACTTACAAGTTTACAGGTTATTCATATGAATTTACTTCACGGGTTTGCTTGTTGCTTCTATATTCACCAAATATGCTCTGCACTAGTTAATGTTTCTTTCACTATATCTTCTCTGCACTCACTAATTTTTCTCTCACCAGATCATCTTGACACTCACTACTTCTACTTTCATTAGATCTGTTCGAAAATCGCTCCTTCTTTCGCAAGATATATTAGCTGGATCATCACATACTTTGTGCTGGCAGGGAAAATCCCCCTATTACTCTACTGGGTCAAAGTATAGGTAGAGCATTGATCTCCCTTAAAAGACAATCATATTTCTAAACTATCCCAAACAATCTGACCTTAAAAGATAAGAGAAGGAAAATAGAGTGTACCTTAGGTCCTTTTGGTTGATTTAGACCTCCTTCTCCTTTGTAGTTTCTTGGACTGTTGATCTCCTCCCAAAGATTTCCTGTAAACAATTTAGACAACAAAGATACAAGATATTCTATCTCTACTTATCATTGTTAGGGTTCATATACGAATGTGAAATGCATTAATCAAATAAGCACAAAAGCACAATATTTGGGACATAAACACAATTATTTTATTCAGATGCGAAGATTACAAAAGTTACAACCTTCTCATTGGAAGACCCTCTGTGAAGCTGGTCTAGGATCCTCTTACTGCTGCTACAACTGCATCATTCCCATAATAACTCTCACAATCAACTGATCTTCTACGAAAGTAAGGAAGGGATTGTATAGGGAGAGGGATGGAGGGGGAATGTTGGGGCCAAATATCAGAAAGGGCTACAAAGCTTGGGCTAAAAGGGGAAGGGATTTTGGCAGAGTTTCTTTGTTCTAATGCTTGATGATGGAATGTGACCCCAAGACCTCATTTTATATGGAAAAAGTATAGTTATTTGGTTTGGGGACAGGCTACAATGGGTGAATTGGTTGGGAAACACTCGATAGCCCATAAACTTCACCGAAATCCTTGCAATTTTTTTTTTTTTTTGCAACTTTTGGAGTTAAACACAGGTTGTTTAGTACGCAACTATTGTAAGTACGCAGGCTATCTAGTATGCAACTAGCGTATGTACATGGGAAGTAGTGCAGTAGGGCGTATACATGCTCCGAAAAATGGTTTTTTAAAGAGACAGACTCAACAGTAATTTGGAAAATTGTGCAAGTAGAAAGGCCAATGCCATGTATGCATAGCTGAGGAATTTTAGGGCTATAACAGATTCCCCCTAATGTGTGAGGTCAAAAGATAAACTGAAGGCTGAAATACATTAAAATATCTTTACCAGTGGGAAGGCACGAAGTTGAGTGAGCCCAGGACCAGAGTTTGGGAGGTCGCTATCTACAAAACAATAATAATCTCTCTGAGGGGGGCATACCCATGCTCGAGATGAACTAATCATGGATGCAAATCAAGTACATTGCAGATCCATGTCATATAAATTTCTATATAAGGCGTAGCAATGAGAAATACACAATGGATCTACAACTAAAAATCACTCGATGATATTTGAATACAATACAATATGTATCGTTAAGAAGCATCAATGCATGTGGCTGGAGATGACAACTTCATAGCTCAAGAAACAAATTAAATATATTCAAAAGCTCAGGTAGGAGAGCAATAGGAGTGTAAGACTCACTACTCTAAGGTCTTCGACATACCGTCAGGGAAAGATTGGACGATCTCGATCATCAGGCACAGAACTTCACGGATTTTGAATCTGGACTTGACTAGACTCACGAGATGGTTGACTCATGAAAGTCAAGAGACAAAATGAAGAATGGACAAATCAGGTTGGATAAAACATCCCTTGGAAAAAAGAACAAAATATGATCAGAATCAGGTAGCGTAATATTGACATAAGTTTGCAGTGGAGGAGGCACCACAAACTCTCCATATGTTTGGAAGAGTAACAAAATAGAGGAGGACACAACTCTATGTAGCGAGAAAAATTTCCTAAGGTCATACTAGATCCCAATGCTTGGTGAACAAACAAAAGGATGTTCTTTGTCCAAGGGTGGCTATCTTGCTGCCGAAAAAAGAATTAATATATCTCATCCCCTCTTTTTTGGAATATTTGTTTTTTTTGTTGTTTTCAAATTTTTAATGATATTGAAAAATAATAAAATAATGCTACATTACAAAGGAGGAACGAGTATCACGAGAAAGCAAAGTGGTTCCAAGCGCATGGAACATACTGATGCTCAAGGAAAGGAGACATGCACAGGATAAGGACACTCAGGGAAAATTCCTCCATGGGTCAAGGTGTTAGATCGCAAAGGCAAAAGAGTGTTGTAAGGATTGCATTTAAGGAATTATTTAGAGGTTCAGTTGAGAGCAACATGGATCCAACATTAGGATAAAGACACAAAGATGAGACCCATAATGCGATTAAGCATGACACAACAAGACTCCTTCCATGTAAATATTTATGAGCCCAAATAAGGTAAGATCAATGTTTTTTTCACGTTTAGAGAGTCTGAAAAAATGTTAAAATAAGACTCCAAAGATTTCCCTTTTTGAAATTAGTCTAGTCAGTTCGAAAAAGGGTTAAACTTATACCGAAAAGACATCTCTTCAATACCATTTTAACGAGTGTGATTGAGACAAGATCACTCAGTGATATTTTCAATTTTAAGGAGTATGAAGAGAGCTTAACTATGGACTCACAACCTTTTTCTATGTTTAGTCTCCTTAACCCGAAAAAGTATAAAATATAACTAAGGAGAACTCTCCCGATGAGACAAGTCTCCCGAGGCATACCTTTTTCCGGAATAATCTATTCGCTGGAAAAAAGGTTAATCTCATGCCGAATAGATGTTATTTCTGGACCAATGTAATGAGTGTGAAAGGAACAAGGTCACTCGATGATTTTTTCATATTTAGGGAGGTTGAAAAGAGATTAACTATGGACTTGTGGGGGTTTCTTTGTCGTAAGTAATCTCCAAGGCCCAAAAAAGAGATAAACCAAAACCAAGGATAATGTTCTTTTTAAAAAAAATTAGTCCCTCAGGCCCAAAAATGGGTTAAAATTACACCTAAGAATACTCTTCTAGAAAACCGAAGTTCCTAGAGCATACCATTATTCGTAAAATTAGCCATCTGGACCAAAAAAGGGGTAAAATACCGTCGAAAAAATGTGCCTTCAAATTTGAGTTTGGTGAGCATGAAGGGAAACAAAATCTCTCAACAAACTTTTCAATTTTAGAGAGTTTGAAAAGGGCTTAAGGAAGAATCCAAGTGGGATACTTTTCTCAAGTAATCCAAACAAGATCAGAAAGAATAAATACAGTCTCGTTGGATGTTTCTTTCGAAATTTAAAGAGAGATTGAAAGAAAAGAAAGGCATGCTCATTAGGGATTCATGTGGGTAAGGACAAGAATAATGATTAGCAAGAGGGATGTGGCTTCAATATGTAATCATAGAAGGACTAACAAGGACTCCCAAGCCTATAGTAAAAACTCACAGCATGGACACCAAAATGAAGCAAAGGATCTACCTAGGGCATCAATGTAGAGGTAGGCTCTACCACCTAATTATGACACTTCTAAAGAATATGAGAAGATTTTGTGTCACACCTCGGTGGGATCTATCCTATGGAAAAGTGGAAAATTCAACATCGTGCAGAAAGTTGGGAGCGACAACCTAACCTATATGCAAAAGTTGAAAAACGACTTTTACCATGGGACGATATAAATGTAACCCATCTCAAAAAAATCACCAAACCGAAAGGACAATTCCATCAGAATGATTGAAATATAACTCAAAAGATAAATCAAGTAGCCACCAAGCCAGGAAAACTAAAAAAGGGAACCAAAATATCGAAAAAACGGCCAAAAAAGTCTATAAATAGAGGTGGACAACTCATTTTTACCATTGCAAATTGGAAATTAACAAAAAGTCAAAATCCCCTTTTATAAAAAAATGTGAATTTCATAGCTATGATGGACGGAAAAAACTCCCACTTAGACCAAGTAAGTACAAATCCCCCCTCTTCCTTTTAAATTCATTTATTTGTATTTAATTTTTAGTTTGGGAGGCACGCACCCTTGTAAAAGGGTCGCGTTTGCATGTACATGGTTTGTCCAAGGTCAACCCACGTATGTACTTTGGGAGAGTAATAAAAAACTTGAGTACATACACGACTGTCTAAACTACAACCCACGTACACCTTTTTTTGTATTGAAAAAAAAATAAAACACAATTACTAAACCCTCTCCAAATTTTGTGTGTGACAGGATGCATGTGTACTAGAGAGAGAGGGAACATGAGGAGTTGGACGTCTTCGTCGAGGAGGACCCTGCGGCCATCGCTACACTAAAATCACGTGGCTTATGGAAATTCTTTCATTTTTTGTTGATGAGGGCACAACCGAGGTTTCTTAATGCCTTGGTAGAGTATTGGCATCCCAATGCAGAGGTGTTCATGTTAGAGGGTCAATCACAGACCCCAACCATGGAGGAAATATACTTCTTGACTGACCTCTTTAGGAGAGTGGAACTAGTGAAATTGAGTACTTTTCCTCCACGGTCGTACAACATAGTATATTACATCGTGATGCATTGTGAGGCTAGTACTAAGAAAGTAGGTTCTTAGGTGTCGATTCACAAAATTACCAGCCTCTCCCTGCAAGTCATTTTTTTCATGATCAAGAAAATTACTGGATCCATAACACTCAATCAGTCCTTTTGTGCATAGATACACTATGCAGTTCAGTGTTTAGAGGCAATGATATTTGACTAAAGTACTAACATGCTAGTATGCATGAAGAGACAACTCACAGCGTCACGAGTGTCGTAGGCGTACCAACACAAACTTCAGGTTTGGTACCATTTTATGCTATTTTTTCTTCAAGAGGGTGCCTAGTCTCAGTCCGAGAGAGACAGTACGGGGGCATATTTCCTCCTTCCCATCATTGTGTAGGTGGGCAGTCTTACTACCTAGACAGGGTTGAGGAAGGACCCAAGAGGCCTTCGACGACAAATTCTTCGACTAGTGGGAACATTAGATCCTGGTCATAGAGGAATATCCCTATGCAGGGATTAGCTTCCTTAGAGATCCCGACATGCCCATGTCCCCTGGAGAGGAGCGCAGTGAGATAGGTAACATATATTTTTAAAAGTTATTAAATTTTAAATTTTTATTTATATTCTTTTTATGTGTGCATCAGAGTACTAACTTACAAATCTGTTATGTAGAGATGTGGGACCTGTTTGACCAACAAACTTTGCTAGGACAAGGTGTTATCCTCTACCAGAGGCAGGACTAGTAGCAGTAGGAGGACCAAAAACTGCGAGAGGACCCCTAGCCGGAGAGGCTAATAGAGTCCTATGAAAATTAGAGAGGAACCTCATTGCTCTCACTCGAGCAGTTCCTATCACCAAGATCGAGGATACTCCCCTAGATATGCAACCACATGTAGTAGGGGTGCCATGGACTTGGGTATAGTTATTCCAACGTCTTGCGAATGTTGTTGTCCACTACAACAGGGCCAATAGGCCTAGACCTTAGATAGCATTGGACTACTTATGTGCTGAGGGAACTTTTTGTATTATGTATTTTGAGGGATTAATCCCAGTGATGTATACTGATATGTTTTAGGCTTTCATGCCCACTTTGTGCTCATGAGACCATTTTTGGACATATATATATATATACATATTTCTTGTTTTATGGATAACATTTTGTACAAATGTATTTACATGTGTATGTGTGTGTTTTACTTTTACATGTGAGCAATATGCCAATCTAAAACTTGATTAGGTAGAGTATCAGTTAAATGATTAAATATCCTAGGGACATGAATATAAGTAATATAATCAAAATATCATTCTAATATATGTACCCTAAGGAATCATCGGTGAAGAGTGGGATCATAAACACGGTAAACCCATTTAACTGGGACACAACCAACTAAACATCTAAATAAACTCAAAGGCGAGAAATACCATGTGACAAAGAATCACATAGTAATTATATCACTACATTGTACTCGACAACATTATTGGTTGCGTCTCCTAGACAAATACCTCTGGAATATCGCAACTGGCCTCCAGGTGTGAAAATCACCCAAGCTGCAGAAGCAAGCCTCTAAGTGTGTCGGCTATCCCTGTCCGCGAACCCAAAGTAAACCTCTGATTCACTTGACATCTACCAAAGTGAAAAATAAGACATAAATAACTACACATCCATAAAACAAAAAAGAAAAAAATGTATAAAGGACTATACATATATGCAATAAGCTATACCCAGGTGACTAACCTAAGAGTAGTACTTCTTAAGGTAGAGCCCATTTCTATTCTCCACCAAGGAATTTCCCTCGAAATCTACCAAACAGTAAGCCCCCTTATCTATGACCTCTTTCATGATGAAAGGTCTGAACCACATGGGCTTGAACTTGCCTTCCCCTAAGGGATCTTTGTCTTGGTCGTAGATTAGGACAAGATCACCTTCAGAGAAAATATGAGGGTGAACGAACCAATCATATTGACACTTGAATTGTTTCTTATGAGCCTTGTTAGCCAAGGCTGCATCAAAATGCTGCTCATTGAGTTGCTCGAGATATAGAAGGTGTTCCTCAAGTGGTGTAGTGTTGGGTAGTAGTTACACTACCAAATTTAAAGAAGTGATATGACACTCAATGGGTAAGACTGATTCCAGCCCGTAGATGAGTTGGAAAGGTGAAAAAATAGTAGCAGTCTTCACAAAATTTCTATAGGCCCACATAATCGAATATAACATCAAATGCCAATTTAACTTCGCCGAATTGATCATCTGTTGAAGAATAGTATTGAGAGACTTATTCACAGCTTCTACCTGACCATTCTCTTCAGGGTAATAGGGTGATGAATGTTCTTGTTTAAACCCAATATTGGATGTTGATTCAACCATCATTTTATTATGGAAGTGACTTCCATGGTCAGTGAAAATATCCTTCAGGATACCGAATCTCACTACTATCTGATTGAAAATGAAAAGGGCAGTGGTTTCCCCGTCAATGTTAAACATTGGAGTATCTTTGAACCACTTAGTGAAGTAGTCTACTGCTATAATGATATAGCGATGCCCCCTGGCAGAAGTCAGGTGACATGTAGTGAAATCAATCCTTCACTTGGTGAAGGGACCAACAACAATGACCGAAAACATAGGATCAAGGTGTTCCTGCATCTTTCGACAGAAGATCTATCACATGTGACACTTCTTAACCACCTCAACACAATCTTTGATTATTAAGAGCCAGTAGTATCTTACACGAAGAATATTTTGGGTCACTGCCAACCCAAACATATGACCACCACATACTCCAGTGTGACATTCATTCAAAATGAGCTATGCTTCTTCTTGAGTAAGACATCGTTGAAGAATGCAATCTACAACTCGACAACACAAAGTGTCATTGAGGATGAGATAATTTCATGCTTGGCTTCATATTCGTCAATGGCCATCAAGAGAAGTAGAAGCGAGGAAGTTCAAATTCTAAATATACACAATTATATATCCATACTAGGGGTCTAAAGATGTGATCATAAAATTATCTTTGTTAATGGGTGACTCTTCGGGGGAAACATCACCACTTTCGACCAACAATTCCAAGATTAACTTAGCAAAGACCAAGGACTTTTTAGATTTTTCCGAAATGAAATCCAAGTCAAATTATTGGAGGATAACGATCCACCGACTGATTTTTTCGTCGATGACATGTCGCATTGACACATATTGAAAGGGATTGATGACGACAAGCAAAATGCTCTTGCGAAGTAATATATAGTGACAGAACCGTTGGACAATGTGAACAACTTCCAAAGTGATTTTCTCAACATGCGAGTAGTTGAGTTCTAGTCCCACTAGGCCTTGGCTAAGATAATAGATAACGTGTTCCTTGAGTGCATCATCCTCTTGTACCAATACCATGTTGATGGTGGAATCTGTAGTAGCCACATATAACAAGAAATATTTTCCATAATCAAGAGGCCTGAGCAGAGGGGAAAACATCAAAGCGTTTTTAAACACATCAAAAGAGCACTGAGCTGCTTCATCCCAACATTATGGGACTCCTTTTTTTTTTTAAATGCATGAACCCTTTCGTAATCTCAGCATAATTAGCGACAAAATGCCGAAGAAAGTTTCCTTTCCCCTGTAAAATCTGAAGTTGGGATATTGTGCATGGGGGAGGAAATTGAACTATTTCCTCAACCTTAAGAGGATCGACCATGATCCATTTTGTCGACATGATGAAACCTAATAAACGATCCGATGTCACACAAAAACTGCACTTATTTGTATTCAAGAGAATCCTATAGTAGCGAAAAAAATCAAAGATTAGTCGTAAATGGGTGGGATGATCGGATCTCTTGTGAGAACGTGATGCTAGATCATCTAGGTACACCTCGACTATGTGTTTGAGGTCGTGAAAAGTGAATGACATGGCCCGATGAAATGTAGCTCCAACATTCTTCAGGCCAAAAGGCATCTTTCAATATGCAAAGGTACCCCAAGGACAAATAAAATTCGTTTTATGTTGGTCCTCGAGTTTGATTTGAATTCAATTATATCCCAAAAAACCATCCATGAAAGAAAATACTTTGCAACCTACACACTCATCGAGAATCTGATCAATAAATGGGGTTGTAAATTTGTCTTTCAAGAAAGATTTGTTCAAATCACTGAAATCCATACAAATAAAAATCATTCCTTTCTTCTTGTTGACATGAACTAGGTTTGATACCCATTTTGTCAGTTACATGGGTTAGATGAAACTAAATTTGAGGAGTTTCTCCACCTCAGCCTTTATCGTCGCTGCTTTTCGAGGATTGACTGGACGAATCTTCTGTCGGACCAGTTTGACATCATGGTAAGTTGTGATTTTGTGTTCAACAATTCATGGGTTGATGCCTAGAATCTCCTCATAAGACCATGAAAAAATGTCGTGGAGATCTTTAAACAACTCTGTGTAAAATTGAATCTCTTCGGGGGAGMAATTCGCTCCGACGGAGACATTCTCCACAACGCCATGGGTTTTGGAGATATCGATAAGGATTGTTSAAACAATACTTTCCATGTTACCCTCAACATATAATTYGTTCTTAGCAAGAGGGTAAATAGGACAAGKTATATCTCCATTCATGGTCATAACAAACTCTCCTACCTCTATTCTCCTAAGCTTGGGAATAAAATAAGATATGTGGTGAAGATCATCCCAAGGTMTTTTGGGACCAGTAATTTCCTCCAGAATCGCTTCGTCAGAGGGAAATATTAAGTCTAAATGGTACTGAGTGGAGAGAGAGTCTTGAGCCCAAATAGGCTTGAGAACTGGATCTAGCTCATGTGGGGGAGCCTGGTCGGGGTTGGCCAAGGCTTGCTTGACAACACTGTATGCAACCCCGATCTGGCTCCCCCATAGGAGCTAGATCCAATTCTTGAGCCCATTTGGGCTCAAGACTCTCTCTCCACTCAGGACCATTTATACTTAGTCTTTTCCTCTGACGAGGCGATTCTGGAGGAAAGGACTGGTCCCGAAAGGCTTCGTAGACAACACTGTATGCAACCTGAGGAGTGAATAAGGGTATGTCCATGCCAAGATGCCCTATCCCTTCCATTGGAGCCAATGGGGAAGGTAAATTCCATGGTTCGTGAAAGTAGCTCATTTTAAAAGAAGATACTTGAAAAATGGCATCCTTCGGCTAGTCGGGGGCAGTCAAAATAAACCTTGCATCATTGGAAGGCGGTGGATAATCAAAAGTTCCCATCAACAATGGAAACAGTATGGAACCTAAGTTGATAGTTCCTGGTTATGGGTTATCAATCATTGATATTTTGGAATCCCTCGATGAAGGGTCAAGATGAGAGAAGGACAACTGGTCGACGTTTATAATCTGGCCTTCTTGCGAAAAGCATATGACCCGAAAAATAGTGTCTACAACAGCATGAATTGCATAAGTGAAATTCCATCCTAATAGAATATTGTAGTCTAGAGGTGCATCGACTACTTCAACCTCGATGCACACAATTTTACCCTCCAACAGCACGAGGAAAGAAGGAAGTATACCGTGTGGTCTGAACGATCGACCTTCAAAATCCATAAGCAATGTAAGTGACGGAGACAACTTAGGTTGGCCAATGTCCCTCCAACATGACAACAACATTATGCAAGTCGAGGCACCCTCATCAACCATTGTATGGAAAATGTTCCATGTCAATGATTTCATGGTGTATGCCAATACTATCTGAAAGGGGACATGGTGAGGAAGACGAGGTTTAAGGTCAGTTGGATCAAAAATGATCATTCCCGAGTTACTAGGTTCCGCTGCTCCCAAGGTGGACAACAAATCTTTTCTCTATGAGGGGAAAATCTAGAGGACCTCCAGAGAATACATTGCACAAGGGGTCTATGCCATATCCTACATGACAGAGTAATTCTAAGAAACCCTCACGTTTGAGTTATGGGAAGCCTTCTTAAATGTGCCTTTATGGATCAGAGTCATTGTTTTTCCCACTGTATTCTAGATTTGAAGAGGAGTCAATGGGTTGGAGGCATATTTTCCCTTCTCAATAGATTATTGCATTCCGTAGTCATGAGTCCTGGTTGATAAATGAGCATCGACATTCATCATGTAAATGTTTGTGGCCAGGTTGTTAGGATTAGGCACAGAGGGTCCCTGACTGTCCCCATCCACACTCGTGGATGTAGAATCTTTAGCCATATTTTTCCCTTATGGAAAAGGGTTTGTTAACATAGTAGGTTGTTGTTTTAATAGTAGATTCTAGTCTGTCGCAAGTCGAGGGCATTGGTGAGTTAAGTGGTCTTCTATACAAAGCTTACATGGAAACTTCACTTTTCTCTTCTCAGTTTTTCCCTCACCAACATTGTTAGTAGCCTTTTTGTCCCCCTTACCCTTCTTGTTTTTATGTTTCTTATTTCCCTCAGTCTTCTAGTTGGCCTTGGGATTTGTCTATTTCACACTATATACATCTGACATATGGGTTGTGGGGGAATCCTAACTAGGAGTCTAGTTGGCCACGTTCTGTTGAATTGATAATTGTTGCAATTGATTAGACAACAAATCTGTGGAATTTCTTTGTGTTGAGTCCACTTTTCCATCAATGTGGGGCCCAAATTTTTGTTTGGCCTTATCGAGAGTAGACCATGGTGCATCGGGTTAGATCTTGTAAAGCATGCCAGATTGAGAGTAAATCGGTTCTAGTTGTTGGGCTATCATAATAACATCTTCCTCAGAAAACACCCTAGACGTTACTACGTCTTTGGATACACAAGGAACCAAAGACTTCAAGAACCACTCAACCAAGAATGCAGGAGGGAACTTGACCTTAACCAATCTCTTTTGTCATCACCATTCTCAGATATGATCTAAGATATGGTCATCTTTAGTCTGCTCGAAGTTGGCCAACAACTTGGTGTCGACATCACATCTTACTGGAAACTGGAAATGGTTCAGGAAAACCATAGCTAGGTCATTCAATTAAGATTACTTCGAGTTTTCAAGATTGATATACCACTTCGTTGCACCCCCAGTAAGAGTGTGTTGAAAAAGGTGCAACTAAATGGAGTCATCCTTCAATGAGTTCGATGAGCACCACAAGTGAAAAGTAGTCACATCATCACCTGGATCTTCGCCAAGCCTGCCCTCAAATTTCGGAACGTTAGAAAGAAACTTAGTTGACATGGGGGGCCAACACGGATCATGATAGATTGGTTCATTTAACAATCTCGACAAGTCTGGAAAATGCAAGGTTTCCAGAAAAGGTAGTTTTGGTTGCGGAACATTTACATGAAAAGAGGGACCTGGATTTTGACAGGTACCAAGTTTCCATGAAAATTTCGACTGCTGGCTAGGGTTTTGGTAGAAACTGTGGCCTAGACCAACAAAAGGAAATTGTGTGTGTTGTTTCATCATCGGTTTAATGCCAAAGTTAGATGACATAACTTGCACGAGGATTTCTCCCTATGTAGTGTTCCAAGGACCTTGGTTGGGGATGCCCCTAGCCGGCCCTCCTGGAATAGGTACTGAAAGTTTCTCAGGGTTCCATTAAGTATGGAAGGGGCTTCCCCCAACCAACATCCCTTATGATGGAAACGATCCTTTCCAAGGATTCCAAAGACCTTGTGTGGAGTATACTCCTGTCATCGCTCCTTGTGAAAGAATGGCGCCCTGCACGGGGTTTTGTTGACCAAAGCTGGGGTTTCCCCTAGTTGAGAAAGAAGATGAAGAAAAAAATTTATTTCCAAACAAACCAAACAAAGAGAACGACATTGATCCCATTAGTTTTGTGTAGGATGAAGTTCCCAAACTTCCCCCAGTGAACAAACTATAGTTAGCATTAGGCTCGATTGGCTGCTAAAACGTGCCACCAAGCAAAGGGGATGGAGGAGGTATATGACCCCCACCGTAAGGAATAGCATTAAATGAGGAAGTGATGCCCGCATCGGATCCTTATAAGGGAGAGTTATATATCCCTACCTATTATCACAAGAATTTGCAGCTAGAAGAGGCCTAACTATCAAAGTTTTGGGTTTTTGCTAAAGTGTTAACTCCCTCAGTGGTAAAGTGCACAACTTGCTATACTTCCAAGACACCTAAACACAATGGGTTCAACATTATAAAATACCACCAAATTATCTACACACGTTCAATATTGAAGGCTCTACTTTTTGAAATTGCTACCTAAACCTGCACACAGGCGCAGCATAAATGGCGCTACCTAATATTTCTGGCAGAAAACGAATTATGCAGAGTTATTTTACTAGTTTTTAGTCACTAACTTGAAACTTGGATTATGAACAAGTAAAAAGGTATTTTTGAAAACTGGAGGAGGTTTTTGTTTATAACATGCCAAATAACAAGAACCTCTCTCAGGTTTTCAAAATTTTCTATGGTTTGAGAGATATTAGACATAGAGGTGGCGCTATCCAACTATTTTATAGCGGCACTGCCTAATTTCCTGTAGCGGTCATGGTTTTGATATTCGCCTTGTTGGGAAGTTGCCACATGTCAAGGAGGGTTCGAATGAATTCTCAAGGATCAGTTAGATGTCAAGGGACACCTGCACCTAATATTTATCTCTAGCAAAGGCCTCATGCAATGAGGTGGATACATTTTATTAATGACTTCCAACAAATTCCTGAAATATAGCAGTTTGTTGGAATTTTGTCTCTTTGATTGTTGCCACCTATCTCCAAGGATTATAATCCAATGAAGGAGATGGGATTCAACCTCCTAAGGTTATTTGGATGCTATGTTCTATTTAAGGAAGGATATCTCATGAGGAAAGGGTTTGGATTCATGATCCAAGAGGGGAGAGAGCTAGAGGAACAATTTATTTGCTCAATTGTAACCCTGAGGGCCTGTTGTAATTAGCATTTATACCATTAGAGATTCATGAGAGTTTCTTATAAGAATTTTTGTTATTTGTTATAATTCTATCTTGTCATCTTGCTTGAATAATATTTACAGATTTTGAAGATCAAAAGATGCCTTTGGTTAATGAATTCATGAGCTGCAAAGGATTTGTGGTAATTGCTTGTTAATCATAGTTTATTGTTCAATCACTCTTCAATCTATATTGCAGAAAGGATTTTTGTTATGTGGTTATTCTTCTCTTTTTTTACCTTCTATTCTTCTATCCATATTTTCATAAGCCTTTTTTCTGGTAGGCAGCTTGATTTCCTTTGATCTTTAGAATGTTATGACTCCATGCCCAATGGAATGTATTTGCAGTAGTTTGATGCCCTCCTTTTTACTCTTCTCTTTTTGATACACCTATTCAAACTATTTTAATCCATTTGCATTTCTATGTTACCAAGCTTACTCTAATTTGCAGTCTAGGAGTGACTCTTGGATTGATAACACTGCCCCTAGACCCATTGTCTGTAAAGTAGAGTAAGTAAGAACCGAGTTTGAATCAAAACCGAGAATCCCATATGACAAGGGAGTGATTGTCGCATTTTGAATGAAAGGAAAAATGGTTGAAGTCTTCAAAGGAGTCGAACCACTTCCCGAAGTCATGGGCGTTAGGACAGTTTTGGTCCTAACAGGAGGAGGTGGGGGAGGAGGTAGAATACCCCCTCCAACAGTAGTCGTAACGAGAGTACGAGGACTCCCTAATGAGGTAGAAACATTTTCTTTTATCATCACTCTCTGAATGAACTAGAATTCAAGATAAGTCACCCCGGGGGGGACTATCTGAATTAAAAACAATGTTGATAAGTTAGTAATCAGAGGATTTGTCTACCTGAAACCTTCGGTATTGAGGTCAGAAATGATGGATTCCTACAGGTCTAGAAATTATTCTCTTGGAGATATCTCAGGTACAGTTTTGTGTGGCCTGGTTTCTTCGAACAATCCTTCTTGATCTCTCCTGCACCTCAAGGGTGGTGGAGGTGACTCTAAAGTAATCGGCGATAGGCTCTGAAGCCTACGCGACTGGCGGAGCTGTTGATCTTCCACCTTGTGAAATGATCAATCGAAACAGTAAGGTTTGACTAGCGTGAATCACAGAGCACGCAATAAAAGTTCCTAAATATAAATCAAGCAGACAACTAGCTAGTGGGAAGGACAATTATGCCAATCGACACTAGAGAAACTTACCGGTGCAAGTGCAACTCGAACACGGAAGCACCCTCGTGTTATACTCTATGAAGTGCAATCCGATGCCCGCCCTAGGTACCAAAGTATACCCCCGCAGTCACCTATGTAAGTCCGTAAAAATAGGAAACTAAGTTTCCAGCTCTCATTCAGTCACCAGGAGGGTACAGTCAATAGTCGGGCTGACCATAATGAGAAGGAT
>JASDQU010106753.1:61040-79489 GCA_032191745.1 Picea mariana | reverse complement strand
AGATGCATATTAGGCAGGTTGTATTGATGACCGAAGAAGCACCAGTGGAGCAGTGTTCTACTTAGGTGAGTGTTTGGTATCATGGCTAAGCAAGAAACAATCATCAGTATCTCTATCTACAGCTGAGGTAGAGTATATTGCAGCAACATCATGTTGTACACGGGTTCTTTGGATGAAACAAACTTTGACAGATATACAGGTTGAGTATAATGAGCTCATTCCAATATATTGTGATAATACAAGTGCCATCAGTATCTCAAAAAACCCGGTGATGCACTCCAAGATGAATCACATTCCAATCAAGTATTACTTTCTACGAGAACAGGTTGCAAAAAAGAACATCAGAGTTGAGTATGTGAGCACAAAAGAACAAGTGGCAGACATCTTTACAAAACCACTTCTACGGGAAGCCTTTGAATATCTTCGCCAAAGACTTGGAGTTATTTCTGCTCTTTTTTGAATGCTTATCTTATATGTCTTAGATGTACACGAGGAAGCACCATAATAGGACAGTTCAGTCAGGGGGAGCAGCCCTGGATGGAAAAATACCTTTTCCACTAATGAAAAAGGGGGAGAGATTTATCAGATGTAGAGGACAGAGGCATGGTTCCAGGGGGAGAAGAATTATCAAATGCAGAGGACAGAGGTAAATTTATTAGATACAATGGACAGAGGCATGGTTCCAGGGGGAGCATGAGTGATATGATTTGAGTATTGCATCAGAGTGTTGCCATCAATGCCAAAGGGGGAGATTGTTGATTAAGGTTGGTTGTCATTGATGTCAAACCTTGAAGAAATCCCTGCAACACAAAGGTTTGGTTAATGGACCCAATATTGTTTGATGTAAATATGGCTCATTATTGTCTTGTCATGGTTGATAATAAGTAAAGATGGATGAACTCCAAAGTGGTCCCCTTATGGTGAAATCCCTCACAGGAAGATGTTTTGCGGAGTAAGAGAACCCATGATTAATTGTGGAATAATGAGATGAAGGACAATGAATTTTTCAGGTAAACTATCCTAGATGGATATTTCTTTTCATTCCATTTCTGGTGGTATGTGGAACGTCACATAACTCCTCACGGTTAGAGAGGTATGGCCATGACAAGTTAGAGACCTCGGGTTTGGGTAATGGACCCAAGTTTGTTTGATGGATAACAATATGAGTTATGATATATTTTTAGATAATACTATTCTATATGTATAGTACATGTCATTCCATTTCTGGTGGTACGTGGAACGTCACATAACTCTTCATGGTTTGAGAGTTATGGCCTTACGAAGTTGGAGGACCCTCATATGTCATCTAGAAGCCCCAAAATGTCAAAGTAGTCAAAGTGGTTTAAGAGATTTTAACAGGTAAATAATAAAGTGAAGTAATGAGTGTATTATAATTAAAAGTGAATACAAAATAAATTATTTCAATAATAAATTTAATGGNAGCTACTTGGAGAGTATAAATAAGAGGCAAGGCTCTCTCATTTTAATCACACTTGAGCATATTGAATATATATAGGTTTATGAGGTAACCAAGGATATATAATCTTCAATTCTTAGGGAAGGTGAAGAAAAGAAGGTCGAAATGCAAGGAAGGATAAATTCTTTTGATGGTGCTTTCTAAGGTATGTTATTTACAGGTCATCTCACCATTTTCGCTATAAATTTTTTTCTATAATCATTCAGACCATGAAATTGCTATTTCGTTGATTAAACATATCCAAGTATCTATGGTAAAAAATTCAACTTGCGGGTCATTGTATTTTTGGAGTTACACTCCGTGGAAAATAGGGTTTGTGGCTAGTCCTGAAACTAGTCAAAAACAGGTGTTTCGGGTAAAAATGTCATAACTTCTTCATAAAAGATTCAAATTCAGTGAAACCAAATGTGTTAGTTAGGGTACAGTATTTTGTATTCTTTGTAATAGTTTCAGATCAATTCAATAAATATTCTATGTGAGGCATGCTCTACAAGGTCGCTCTCTAGAATACGCTAGAATTCATCAAAGTATGTCATTTTTGCTATAACTCATTTTATGATAGGTTCTAAGTAGTGACACCTGGAGGAATGGCACAAAACACACTGAATAAAATTGTGTATCAGTTTCTAACATTTATACATTACAGGTACAAATTTATGATTACTTCAAGTTAGGGTTGTTGACTAATCCAAAACTAGGCATGTGAGACTAAAGAAAGTTTGATGAAAATCCTAGTCTATTGTTGTTGAAGTTAAGGAAGGTTTGCAGGAATGTGATAATATAAACCAGGTCTATTATAGAGCTACAAATCAGATTTGGATGATGAAATTGATGAGAGATTTTGGTTGAGGTACATGTTGAGTACATGGTTCAGACAAGTAGTTGATGAGTTGGCACACACATGAGGTGTATAGTTGATGATGTTGGTACATATTGATGAATCATAGTTGATGATGTTGGTACATATTGATGAGTCATAGTTGATGAGTATTTAACACATGATTGGTACATACTTGGTACATGTCTGGATGCATTTTGTTATGGTACAGGTTGATTACAGGTTATTTGGTACAGGTTGGTGCATGGTTGATGCACTTGTTTATGGTACAGGTTGATTACAGGTTGAGGTACAGGTTGATGCATGGTTCAAATTTATTGGTACAAGTTTACAACGGTATATCTCACAGTGACAGGTTAACAGTGGTTCCATCATTCTACTTCTACTTCAAGGTGGGAGAATGGGGCAAGGACAAGTGGTTGTAGCCACCTTCCAGTTGTAGCTAGAGAACATAGGGGGTTGTAGCCTCCTTCTGGTTGTAGCCAGAGAATTGGGGAGTTGGAGCTTCCCTGAGGTTGTAGCCTAAGAAACTAGGGGGTTGGAGACTCCTTCCAGTTGTAGCTGAAAAACAAAGGAAGTTGGTGCTTCCAATGAATGTAATTCTTCAAGACATATAAGAAAAAGTATTCCATGGTTTTCTCCCAATTTGGGTTTCCACGCAAAACACTGGTGTATTGTGTATGTGTATGTTTGTTCATTTGTTCATTGTTTATTTACTCTACAATTATTGGATGATAATGCTTCATTGATATAACACTTGGATTATATGGTTAAAAAGGATTAAATTGCTCTATTATTGATTCACCCCCCCTCTCAATAATCCAACAGATTTGATCTTGACCATTCATATTTTCTTATTCTTTGTATAATACAACACGCAGTTGACCTTATTGTTCAACACTCGTTGGATCTGGTTCCTGATCAATTCTCATCCATTGATCTCTTTTTAGTATATCGTGACCACTGAGTCTTTAGCTTACGACCACCGTTCGATCAGATATCGAATTAAACCTCAGTCATTGATATGATTATATGCCCATCAAGACACACAACACATACCTCATCACTCTATGCCCATCAAGACACACAACACATACCATATGTTGGCCCTTGACCAAGTTTTGAGGATCCTTTGTCATGTTTGACCTATTTTTGGGACTTTGACAGGTTGTCGAAGGTGGAGCGCAAGACGAAGTAGAGATCACGGGATCTCGGCCCCTTTTTAGGGCTTTTTGGGTTTTGGGCTTATGTAACAGGTATGGGGATGTCCTCCCATGGGTTTACCCATGCTTAGGCCTATTTTGTATGTATAAATAGATGCTAAGGCGATGTAGGGAGTATGAATGGCTAAGTTCCCTTTGGCAAGATGCAAGAGATGGTTGTAGTCCAATCTATGTGATTGGCAGTGCCAAGTGCTAAGTAGAGATTGCTCTAAGTGGAGATTGCTTTTGTGCATACTATGTGAGACTTCCAGAGCTAAGTGCAAGTCATTGTAAGAGATTGTGGAAGGTTGTGTGCTTATATCTACTCGGTGAAGGAGGATCTAGCGAGTTGCGTAGATCCCCTGTCCTTTGCGGAGTAGGGTTTTTGAGGCTTTGTGCATGTAACTGATTGAAGAAGCTAATAAAGAAAACAAAGAGTTGGTGGACGTAGCCCCAGGGTGGGGGTGAACCATGTACATGTTGTGTTGATATGCTTTGTGCGATGTGTTGATGTGTTTATATGTTAATGTGCTTAGCGCTTCGATATATATGAATGGTCGATAGATACGTTAATTCTATGTGCTTAATAGTATGGATCTGACCTATGTGGATATGCTTAGTGATTAAATACCTTAGATCTGAATGAATACTGTGATACTATGTAATTAGAGTTTAACTGCATTGTAACTAAGACTGGATATAGATGAATGTTAATTGTTGAGTGTTATGTTAAGTGTTAGAATCACAGATTTGTGTCCCAGCTAAGGTTGTAGACATCTGAGTCCTACAACCACCCCTACCTCTACCTCGAGTGAGACTTCATCTACTTCGCAGGTGTTTCCAAAAGGGTCAGTATTTAGGGTTTTGTTGGTGCATTGTTGGTGCGTTGAACCCTGGGTCTACCCCTATGCCAACAAATGGTTTCGTTGTCAGGACCTGAACCTGTGATTGTTGGGAACTGAGGAAAAAGGAGCTTTGTGCGAAGATCTGAACTGAAAAAGATAAAATCTCTGTGCATAGAACTGTTTCCCTAATACGCAGCACTACTTGATCTATGGAGCTATGTGCCAAGTGGAAGGGTAAAATATGAAGAAAAGACGTCAGATCTGAATAAAAGAGGTAAGATCTAGGAGCTTTGTGCCCTGATAAAGGTGAAAGTGAGACTAAAGAGGTAAGACTTGTAAGCTTTGTGCTCTGTAGAAGTAAGATAAGTGAAAAAATTTTGTTTCTAGAGTATGACTCTAGGTATGTTTGATAAGATTTGTCCTAGCTTGAAAACTAGGGCACTAATAGATGAAAGAAGATTTGATATGAGTAGATCTAATAAGAATAGTGAAATATATGTTATACATATGCATAGAGATAATGTTTGGACTAACAAATGGATGCAGGATCCTAGAAATATTTTTTTGTAGGTTAACTACCATGATTCTAGTGCGCAGTAAAGGAAAGGATGGAGAGCATTTAAGAGAAAGAGAGGATTAACTATTTGTTACAGTTGCAGAAGACTGGGACATCTTGCTAAGGAATGCCCTGGTAAAATACCTGGTTGTCTTTGTTGTAAAGCTACAGATCATGAAGTTTTAGATTGCCCTAGAATGATTGCTAAGCTTGAAAAATTGAATATGAAACAAGAAGACCATGAGGAAGGTCAGGCAACTAAGACCATGGAAAAACCTCAGAAAGAATCAGAGACTGTATTGATGCAAATGAAAGAAATCCTTAATGATCATCGACATATTAATTTATCAGATATCTTCAAAGAAAAAGAGTGCATAGAATCAAGAATAGGAGACTTCGACATTGACTGTGTTCGGGATGAGGAAACACAGGTGAATATCAAGACAGAAAGAACTTGGGAACTTTTATGGAAGCCTGCTATTATTCCTTCATTGGGAGGAATAGGATTATTCAGAGGAAAGTTGATAAACCTATGTAGAAAGCTCACCCAGATATCTATGAATGTCAATGGAACTTCGACAGAGGAAGAATTTGAAGTTGCTAAATTTATTGAGAACAACGCTCCATTTTCTATGTTACTAGACAAACCTTGGATTGAAGGAGATCAGGCCAGAAGGAAAGAAGAAGAAATCTTAGAGCAGAAGAAGCAAGAGTTAAAATATTTCATGACTAGGAGGATCACACACTTGATTGAAGAGCAGGAGAACCGAGAGAATCTATTTAAAACTAGAGACTTGGATGTCAAAGTTGCAAGAACACAATAAGATTTGTAGAAGACTGAAGTACCAATCCTAGATAGAGATAAAGTATTACCCCTAATTTCTAGGAAAGAATATCAATAGCACGAAGTTACTCTACCAAAAGAAGATAAGAATCAAAATGGAAAAAGGAATATCGAGATGAAGCTCATAGGAAAGAAGGCTAGAAAACTAAATAAGAAGAGAGCTAAGAACGAAAAGTTACAGAAAGTTCCAGAGGGAACTTTGCAGAAGAAAAATTTGCAAAATTGGAACTTCGTCGGGATATTAGAACTGCGTCACATGGCACTTTGCCATGGTGAGGAAATATAGTCGTTGGGAACAATATAAATGTTAGACCGATGGCCCAAACGGGTAGAAAGGCATTTATGGTCAGACATCTTGCCATCAGATCGCGTCGTAATGGACAGAACTAAGTTAATATGGGATTCTCGCCCATTGGAGAGATTTGTTGTCTCGTTATCTATATATTTCATCAAGCCACGTACCGAGAACACTTTTTTTAACCGTGAATCTGAGCCCGTAGATTAGTTGATTCCGCACAGTGATCATTGCGCTATCACCATCCGTCCTGTTGCATTGACTAGTTACTCTTCAAACCCAATATATTCAACCATGAGCGTGCATGTTAGATGAGCTCAACGCTGCAGAGAAAATTTTCAAAGAATTTATCATTGACCTAATGACTGAAAGAGTAATGTCTGCAAGTATTCAAGCATCGTCGACAAGAGGAGAGCAAGCCTCTCTATCGACTGCTCGCAGAGTCAGACCATCCTGACCATTAGCAGAGAAGAGAACCAAGCACAGAGATGACTTAGAAAATGTGAAGCTAATCCCAACCATATTATCCGACTACATCCCACCTCTAGTCGGTGCAGTGAGTCGAGATAGTGTGCCAAGAGATTTTGAGTACACCATGGTTACTGCGTACCTCCCAAAGGGGATATGCACAGTAAGAGCACAGCAGGACAAGATCGCAGCGTTTAATTTCAATGAATTCAACCTCGAATATCGCAAGAACCATAGCATGCTCGCCCAGTACAAATACTTGACCAAGATGAAGGGGAAGAATTCAAAGATAATCCCCCAGCCATGGACGATGAACCTCGCGTAGTCCACCCTGTTAAATGAAATGAAAATCCCACACTTCGGAAGGCACCAGGAATTCAACACTTGTTTCAAGCTACTCCTTTCATGTTACCATGGCAGCTACTTATGGATAGACAACCGTATCATAGTTGATCTGATGCTGATCCATAGGACCACCAGATTAATTATGCAAGGACCCGACCCGCAGAATTTATATCCAGGAAAAGCCACAGATCGCGTGCTAGCACAGAAGATCAAGGATATATATGGCGATGTTGAGAAGGCGACGCGAGGCTACAAGGTAGCTTCCATCCAGAATGGCACAGTGTGCCTAGCATGCCAACTAATAGCTAGAAAGATAGTAAGGAAGAACCGACCCACGCAGGTCACAGACTTTGTCGTTGACCTTGTAGGGAAGTGTGTGGAAGGTCTACAGATGAACTAGGTGAAGTACCTAGTTAATCATCTTGAATTAGACTGTTGTGAAGCATAGGATCAGGGCTACAAGTTTCAATTTAGTTGGCTCCTTATCCTCATCACCTTTGTTGCCTGGGAGATTCCAGAAGGTGCGACCTTCCCGGACACCGAGCCGTTCAAGCCGCTTGCTGCGAAGTTCACCACACTCTGGTACTCAAGTGATATGAACAAATAGTGGAAGTCAAACGTTGTTTTTCACACATATTACCTTCAGCTAAAGAGAACCATTGAAGTTGAACCTCACATGACCCCAAACAACCTATAGAGGTTCCGACACCTGATGAAGTTTTGCGCAGATCGACACTTCATCTACATTACAGCGTGAGCCGATGAACATAAGGAGCAACTTCAGTCATACTACAAGATCACATAAGAGGACCTTGAGGAGATCACTAAGGACTGGTCGAAAAACCTCCTTATTCCCACAGACCCTGCAGAGATGTCCAACCCTGACAGCCCAGAGACCACGCAAAAAGAACATGATACACCCATACAAAGCAAAAGGAAGAAAACCACAAAGGTCCAAGACTTAAGCAGCGCCTCAGGCAAGATTGCTTCAGTATCACCTGACTGAGGGGGTGATGACGAAGTGGAAGAAATAAACGACAAAGAAGCTGAGCAAAAGCAAGGTGAAGTAACACCGCCTAGAGATGAGACTGATCCCCTGAAGAAAAGGAATATTTCTCCCAAGAAACCCTCTTCGCAGAAGAAATCCAGAGCCACCTTGACCAAGATGCAGATTGTACTCACTACCGATGATTTTGACTTCATCATAGCATCTCTAAATGACGCTTCACAGAAAATCATGGAGAAACAAGAAGCAAAGCAGGAGGAAATGTACGATAGAATTGAGGTTGAACTCTAAGGGGTACAGCAAACCCTTTAGTCCAGCCATGCAGTGTCCACTGCGCCCCTGCCATTGGGAGAACCAGAGTTGGGAGATGAGCCAGCCCAACTCTGTCGACTAGCAGATGCAACAATATCTCACCTTTGATGAGCACAATAAGAAATAGAACAAGCCACCCAGGCCTTAAATCAAGTGCAAGGAGTACTCATAGAACAACGTCGAGTTGCAGAGTAGGAGAAGGTTTCTCTCTAGACAAAGTTTGAAGAAGAGAAAGCACAAATGAAACAAGAAAAAGAACAGTTGCTCGCAGAGCAACTCAAAGTGAAAGAAGCAATCAACAGAGCACTCCGCTCTATGACAGGCTTAGAGACACAAGTAGAATACCGAGTCTCACATCAAGTAGAGCAGCTCGTAGAAGTTATCCAGCAGCTATAGCAAAGAGTAAAATACTTAGAGCTCCGCACAGTGCCCAGCACCCCGCAAGATGTAAGGGATCAAAGAGAAGCAACTACTCGAAGCGTAGTTGAAATAATCAAATCCCTCGACACGGAATGTAAGCAACTCAGTGATCGCAATTCCCAGACCTATGAGCAACTCACTGAGAATCCAGAACTGAAGGCACTGGAGTCGCAGCTCCAAGAGGAAAAGTATCAAGCAGAAACAATACAGGCGAAGTTGAAGCCCCTGTCAACTATGGAAAGAATGAAGTGATCCCAAGAGCAGCGCACTACCCAACAGCAGGTCCACACTATTCAGAGAAGAGTTATGGAAGTAACTCAAAGGCTCCAACCTATACAAGATGAGGCTTACCAACTGTTCAGAGAGATCGAAGGCTGAGGAGAAGAACTGGAGAAAGTCATCACTACAGCTAAACAACGCCTAGAGGGACTTGTCAACGAAGTATTCATACAAGAGTTCATTGAACAAGAGGTTGTGTCACAATAACAAGTCGAAGTAGCTCAAGCCAAGCTTGAGGCTTTTGAGGCAGAATTATCCACATCATAGTGACTCGGGATGAGTCACAGGTGAGTTTTGGGGGCTTGTTGTCCCTTGACCAAGTTTTTAGGATCCATGTTCATGTTTGACTTACTCTTGGGACTTCAATAGGATGTCGAAGGTGGAGCGCAAGACGAAGCAGAGATCACAGGATCTCGGCCCCTTTTTAGGGCTTTTTGGGTTTTGGGCTTATGTAACAGGTATGGGGATGCCGGCTCATGGGTTTACCCATGCTTAGGCCTATTTTGTATGTATAAATAGATGATAAGGTGATGTAGTGAGTATGAATGGCTAAGTGCCCTTTGGCTAGATGCAAGAGATGGTTGTAGTCCAATCTATGTGATTTACAGTGCTAAGTGGAGATTGATCTAAGTGGAGATTTATTTTGTGCATATTGTGTGAGACTTGCAGAGCTAAGTGCAAGTCATTGTAAGAGATTGTGGAAGGCTATGTGCTTATATCTACTCGAAGAAGGAGGATCTAGTGAGATGCATAGATCCATTGTCCTCTGCGGAGTAGGGTTTTTGAGGCTCTGTGCATGTAACTGATTGAAGAAGCTTATAAAGAAGACAAAGAGTTGGTGGACATAACCCCAAGGTGGGGGTGAACCATGTACATGTTGTGTTGCTCTGCCTTGTGTGATGTGTTGATGTGTTTATATGTTAATGTGCTTAGTGCTTCGATATAGATGAATGGTCGATAGATATGTTAATTCTATGTGCTTAATAGTATGGATCTGACCTATGTGAATATGCTTAGTACTTAAATACCTTAGATATGAATGAATATCGTGATACTCTGTAATTAAGGTTTAACTGTGTTGTAAATAAGACTGGATATAGATGAATGTTAACTGTTGAGTGCTTTGTTAAGTGTTGGAATCATATATCTGTGTCCTAGCTAAGGTTGCATATCTCTGAGTCCTGCAACCACCCCTGCCTCTACCTCGGGTGAGACTTCATCTACTTCGCAGGTGTTGCCGAAAGGGTCGGTAGTTAGGGTTTTGTTAGTGCGTTGTTGTAGCGTTGAACCCTAGGTCTTCCCCTATGCCAGCACCATCTGATTAGAACCACAAGTTGATATTGATTATTATTCTATCTACACACCATGCAACTACAATGCAAAATCTTTGTTCGATCATCTTCTTAATTAAATATCAATCATTGATCTCATACAACATGGATTCAATGTTGACCGTTCGATCCAAAATATGGTTCAATATCATTCGTCGATCTATCAACTCGACTATTTCTTCTATACATACTTCTGCAGTCCCAAGAATACACCTTTGTGTTACGCCACACTCACTTTTCACCCATACTTAGACAATTTCTCAAAATCTCACCGCGGGTCCATGAGTCTAAGGCGTCTACGTTCAAACTTTCACATCCTTCATAATACACTTTCGTGTTCCATCGCACTCACTTTGCACCCATACTTAGACAATTTCTCGTAATTCACCGCACTCCATGATACATCTTCGTCCGACCGATTCATTCTTGATACTTATTTTATTTTCAAGATCTCATTGTGCTTCGCGAGTCATCATGATACTTCTTTGTCGTGCTCCATCAGACATCTTTTTCCGATCAATTCATTCTCGATACTTAGTCAATACTTGATATCTCACCATGTTTCACAAGACATCATGATAATTATCTGCCATGTTCCATGAGACATCTTCATTGGACTGATTCCTTTTTTATATTTAATCTATTTTTCAAACTCTCACCATGGGTTGTTGTAAATTTATGATTCTTCCATACATACACTTGAATTCGATTGCTCCAATCCATTGTGTTGATGTTGCAGATTAGGTGGCTTCCACATGGATTTATTCTACATGCATATAGGATGATGTGGCATTGGTACGTGTCCCGACATGTAGAACTACACGTGGCATCTACAGAGCTGCTTGTTATGGCACTAGCGTGGACTCTCTCTGATGTGGAACTCATCTTACTGGACACATAGCATTGATGAGGTTGTTATCATGGCATTGATGTGGTTGAGCTAGCCCACGAGGTATCGGGACCCAATCCTTTGATCTTGGTTGGTGATCTCTAATGATAGACGATCAAGATTTAATATGTTCTAGGTCCATCATTCTTAACGACAAAATTTAACTCTTTGCATAGGTTTTCGTAGCTCTTTCGCTCACATTCAACTTTCTTACTTCTTGGTTTCATTATAATCCCTTTGTAGTTGTTTTTCTTCACATATGTGTGATATATCAATTCTGTAAATTCTCTAATCATACCATCGAGATATTTCTTTGCCAAGCTCAATACGTGTCTAGGATTTTTCTGCAGTCTCAGACTGTGATCTCTCATCGATGCAGTCAGAAAAATTCTTCACCTAGAATTGTTACCCTTCAAATCCCATTCACATTTCTCTTATTTTCACAAAGACATTTACACTTTTTGTACACAATTATTGCAACTCGAAAACTCTCTACTCTCGTCTTCCTCTGTCTGGTCCAATTCATATTTTGGATGCTTCCTTTGTTCGTCTGATTCGACTCTTAGAATCTCCCACTGTCAGATCTCGTTCTTTGATTTCTTTAGGGTCATTCTGTTCGTCTTTCCTTTATTCACACAAAGTAGATATGTAGAAACTCATTAGCACAATGCATGGAGGCATTCATAGTATCCCCCTATCATTGATAACAGTCGGTCTCCCCATGCCTGTGATATCAATGACATCCATGACTTTCATAGTCATGTCTACCTTTGACATCAATGAAAACACAATTTCCAACACAAAATAAGTGTTTATGCATGTTCATCATCTCTCTTTACCTAGCATTGTTTTAGTTCCCGCACCTAGCATTGTTTTAGTTCCCGCAAGTCTCCATAGCCTCGACAAAGTTGCCTTAGTATCATACAAGAATATCCCCGCTACCAAGGAGTGTCCATATCCCCAATAGGTTTACGTGTACTTCCCACACTACTCACAATGATTTCAACTTCCTTTTATTTATTATAAATACTCATCCTTTTTTAATTTATATATAAGTATTGTGTATGCAATTAGGTGAATAAAGAAGCAAGACGATACGAGAGTTACTTTGATTTTCTTGGCATGATATTTACTTTCAAAATTTATCCCGTGGGTCTTCCCTTCGCCAATCATCATAGATATCAACTATTTAATGTGAAGTGGATGGAGCTCAAAAGAAAAGTTTTGTGAGAATCCTAAGGTATAATGTGCTAGTGTTTTATATGTAAATATTTTGTTACATGGGTGTTCCACCACAAACAAAGAAATTATGTCTACGGGTCATGAAATTTGTTAAATATAATCAAATGTGAAACTTTTACCTTTATTTTTGGACAAGCATTAAAGCATAGTCCAAATGTTACCAATGTCATTTGCCTAAGATCACTAACTCCCTACAAACATTCTCATGGCTAATGTAAGCAAACTAACTAAACAAAAGCAAGGAAAACATAAAAAATGAAAACTTGAAAACCCTAACAATCATGACCAAAAACTAAAAGGAATGTGTAGGAAAGGAAATCCAAAAGCATTGTTTACAAAGAAGGTGAAAGTTTATCCATAAATGAAACAAAATATTATCAAAGGTGTACAGTCAAAAACAAGATTAGAATTTGAGCATGAAGAGTAAAATCAAATAAAATTAGACTCGGATCAAAATCAGGTATAGAATAATCAAACCGTCCAATTCCAATCAACATATTGATATCCAAGAGAAATGCCCAATTGAACATCTTTATGAGCCACAAGCTAAAACATGAAAGAATCAAAGAAGGAATCATAATTGGTAAGGTAGACTGAAAATAACTTGAATAAATCCAAATTTCTGACCTCGTGTAATTTCAATATTTAGCTAATTCTTTTAAATAACTTATGTTCTTTCTTTGACTTTGTTCATGCATGGTCTAATTAAGATTTCTGTTGGAGTGAAATTATTTTCCAACAAAACTAAATTGTTCAGCTAACATGATCTTCTTTATAAAAATCTATAAATTGTAAAGAAATCTAAATAGGAATTAGAAAATAAGAGTAGATTATACTAAATGATCAAACGAAGAAAAAGCGAATTGAAATAAACATTAAGCTAATCAACAACTTTGAATAATTGAAATGAGAATCATTCATGGAGAACTCATTCATTGGGTATCATCTCGGAAGAGAGAAATTATGTAATTTCATAGTTGAATTCATTGAAAAACAAGTATTATATTCAAAGTGAATTAAGAAAATGATTAACAAGAAAGACTATGCTAAGAAAACATAAAATCAAAGAAAGAAATAAATTATTTATAATTCTACATTGCACTATGCCATACTAGCCTACTAAGAGAAATAAACAAGCCTACTAAGAGAAATAAACAACAAGAAAAAAAAGTAGAACCTAGAGAAAACAAATATGAAAGGAAAACAAACTAATTTAATGTACCCTAATCCTATCCTATGTTACACTGGTTGAAACATAGACTAAGTGAAAGCATAATGCTAGTGAAACTATTCAAGTAATTCTAATCCTGCAGTCACAAGCACACCAAAAACCATCAGCAGAAATTGGAATAGAAATAGAAAAAAAATAGGAAGAATTAGATCATTTAAACCTTTATCCATCATGACAACATTATTGTTTATGGAAAATTTAGCCAAGAAAAATCCTTCTATCCAAGTTTCAATTCTATCAAGAAAAACATAAGGAGTAACCTGAAACTATTGTAGGGAATTCATGGAAAAGCAACATACTTTCAGATAACCATGTATGAAAGTTTCATGAATTGCACCTTATGGGAGAGTCTATGTTCGGATAGTGCCCATTTATTTTAAGGATAAGATAAGATAATGAGGACCAAACATAACCATCAATTGAAATCGAAGTGCATCATCATCTAGACAAGTCTCCTTGAGATCATGTTTCAAATAACCAATAGCTTGAGATGAATTATTGTGACTAAATAGTGAAAAATTGAAGTTCTCCACTATTGTAAAAGGTAAATCATTGATACTTGGGTGGAAACCACTAATATCCTTTGTTTCATCAAATCTATTAGCCTCAGCTAGTTGGTTATGGTAAGCACAAGACTCTCCATTAAGCATAAATGTAGTTGAATCAATAGAGGACACATTATGAAACTTGTTTGTCACAACAACTTCTTCTTCCCATCCAAAAGGTTGATAAGGAAGAAAGATAAAAGGGTTTTGTGAAGAGGTCTCATCCTCTCCATATTCTACATGTAAATTTAGCACATCTTGTACCTTATTAAGGCCTGGCCATGTAGAATGAATTAGAAAAGAATCATGGATAACAACCTACATAGCACAACCAACAAAAATACTAGGGTACAAAGAATGAAAAGTAGAAGATGTAAGAGAATGAAATGCATCTCTAGAAAAAGAATCATTTTCAAAGGAAGCCTCTTTGGAGGGCATCTTTTCTTCCATAGGCATATCCATGAGTGGTTTCAATTGTGAATCTGCAAACACACTATGAATTATTTCACATTCAAAACCTTCTTCATTCACATGAATATTCTCTCTTGAGCAAGATGTAAATTATTGTACTGAAAGTGCTATGCATGGTATGTTAATTTCTTCCTTAGTTAACTACTTAGCATTCATATTTTTCTCCTCAACAATATGTAAACACAAAGTATATTCTAAAGTATACTCATGGTTAATGGATGGGAGAAAATCACAACAATTTTCATAACAAAAAGGCTCAAAAAATGACCCTGAAGCTATAGAAAAACCTTATTTATTGTTCTCAATTAAACTAGAATAAGTTATGAGAGTACAACAATCATGGTCAGCAAAAATTAATACCAATTTATTTATTTATGAGGGAGTTGTCATGTTTTCGAGAACATTATAGCTTTCTTCATCTTTCTCCATAATTTCCTTCTTCGTTTCCTTTGATGGAAAAGATAACATAGAATAATGAGAGTCTGAAATAACCATCGGTGAAAACCAAAGTGTCTCATTATCAGTAGGAATTTCTCCCTTTGTGTCAACTAAAAAAATATTTGAACTCAAGTTTACCACACAAGAGGTTTCTTTTCCATCGAGAGGGAATGTAAGAGAAAAAATATTATCAAAGGCCACATGCACTTCCTCTAAAATAACATGTTCTCCCTGATATATATCCCTAAAATTAAAAAAAACATTCCCAACAAACATGGTTCAACCACAACATATGTATCCTTAGAATTTTCATGTGAATCTAAATCAACAAGTAAGTTAACATCAAGACACGATTTAGATTCATCACTTGTTGATTGATCTTTCTCATTTGAAAGGGAGAGAATATGTAGATACCATTCAATGATTTCCTTTACAGAGGGCTTATCATCCAAAGTAGATCTATGACATGTATGATAAAATCTTAAAACAAAGTCTTCTATAGACTCACCTTGTTTTCTTCTAAGAGCTTGTATTTCACTACACAAGTCATCATAATCATAATTCTCAAAAGCATGCTAGAATCCATCCAAAAAAAATTCCATGTGTAAATAGAGGCAATCGATAAAGTCTCACTTCATATTTTAACTCGACCTTCGAAAGTAAGATTGAACAACCTACATATGACACCTTCATGATGTTGATACTGAGAGGGGGGTGAATCAATATCAAGTAAAATTTAGCACTTTTTACAACTTTACTTTTCAATCAAATAATGTATCTAATATACAATAGGAGCAAAGGAAGAAATACACAGTACACAATAGATTTACGTGGAAATCCACAAAATGTTTTTCTTATATAATAAAAATATTACATTCAAAGGAAGCTACAACTTCCAAGATTTTCCAGCACCAACCCCCTAGTTTATAGGCTCCAACTTGAAGGAAGCTACAACTCCTTAGATTCTCCAACTCCAACGGGAAGGAGGTTCCAACTACCTTTCCTTTCCCCTTCCTTCCACCCTTAAATATGTATATATAAAAGAATTAACCTGTCATATCCAAGTTCCAAGACTCTCCCGGTCTACTATAGATTCACCTGAAAATCTTGTCAATGTCACTTGTTAGCTTGTACCTACCCAAAACATAGATCTATGCTTTGTTATACTATCAACCCGTGGACATCTGTGCTTTGTTCCATTTAAACCCGTGGATATTCGCACCTTGCTCCAC
Organism: Picea mariana; assembly: GCA_032191745.1. Lineage (NCBI taxonomy): Eukaryota > Viridiplantae > Streptophyta > Pinopsida > Pinales > Pinaceae > Picea > Picea mariana. The sequence goes on along the minus strand of JASDQU010106753.1, from coordinate 63,223 downwards.
TGAGAACCGAGGATGACCTCAGAAAACTCTGTACACTGTGGATGATCTCAGAAAGCTCTGTGCACTGCGGATGACCTCGGAAATCTCTGTACACTTCTCTCTCACAAACTTTTCCTTTACTAAACTTCACCAATCTTCCTAACACAAGTGCATACCCACTTATGCTATCTCCATTCTACACTTAATTGATGATAATGAGAGGCTCTTTTATGTGTATTTATAATTTTTCTTTACTTAACTTCTTAGGGGTGACCTGTAACTTCTTGTTTTCACTTTATTTATTTAACTTTAGGGACGACCTGTAACTTCTTGTTTGCACTTTCTTTATCTAACTTTTAGGGTCAACCTATAACTTCTTGTTTGCAACACCTTTGGGGCTTCTTGACCAATTAACCACTTAACCATATTTCCAGGGCTTTTTGTAGACTTCTCCAAAGTGTCTTCCTATGAGGGTCATGCTTAACGCTACACCATAAGGGGACCACTTTGGAGACTTCTTAAAATAAACCCATCATTTCTAGGGGATTCTAAACTTCTTCTTGAGTTGACATCAATGACAACCAATTTTCCAACACATGAGTACTATTATGAGAAAAACAATCATGAAGGAATTGAATGATATATTGAGATGCAATTGTCTCTACCCCACCATTGAATTTAACTTTTGACATGAGTAATACTATATTTATAGGAGTGTTACATGATTCATAACCAAAAATACATCTCCATATAGGGGTTTTGGGAGCCATTAATAATAAAAAAGTATTGAACATGAATGAATCCACAAGGTTAGCTTGTCATGGCTCTCCTTCTAGCACCATTTTGTTGATGGGTAAAAATGGCATGCATCAACAAGGGGAGAATTTCCCAATGGTGGGTCCCAATTAAACTTGCTCTGATTTAGTATTGCAATCTCCTCTTGTATGTAGGCCCAGTTACCACCAATAAAATTGATTAATCGCCAAAAAAATACTTATTTGTTAGAGCTCTCTAAAATCCTTAATGCATTATTAATAATCATAAAGATGAAATCATATTCTAACATACATTTGCTTCTAATCTAACAATAATAAAAATTAATCGCAAGCATAAAGTTTAATTACTATAAACTAAAAAAAATTACTAGAATAAAACCTTACTAACATATTCAATCCATAAACATGAAAAAATCACATTTTAAATAGATCTAACTATGTCCTTACAATCAAATCATTTATAATCATCCACTATCTAAGGAATATTTCATTGACAAGGAAAAAACTCAATTACTGATAAAATGACAGCCAAAGAGAGTACAAAGATCCATTAATACACATAGAAAAATCCAAACATAAAACAATAAATACTCAGTATGGTCATAAGATTATTCTCCTTGTATTCCGATCATTATCCTTGTATTCCATCTTCAGAAAAAATTCTTCAAAAATAGGTTAAAGTTAAAATTCATGAGCCTTCCATCTTTTTTTCCACTTCATTCCGCCCCCACTAACTGAGACAAGAATCCCCTTTCTGATAAATCTAGCTGGATCCTCGGTTTCACCTCTATTCTATGCTTACAATCTTTTCTTTAATAAAAATTAAAATTTGTTACATAACAAATGTCTCCATGAAATTAAGGATATCAAACAATTTCTCTTCATTATTTCAATTTTATTTTAGATTCAAACTTGTACAATTTTAAAACCAATAATTAATGATATTATAAACTATATAAAAATGAAATTAAATAAAATCTTATATCTGAAAGCAATAGATAAAAAATAAAATAAAAGATAATGTAATAATCAATGTAAAAATGCCCTTGTAAAAGTAAAAATCTCAAAGTATTCAATTGCTTCATTCTCATGTCAATAGTTAGGGTTTCTATCTTTTTCCTAAAATCAAAATTTCATTAAACTTTTTAAAAATTTATAATGGTATTATTTTCGGATCTTTTTTCACTCAATTCCTTTTAATTTCCTTTAGGGTTTACGTATAATGCTAACTATTGGATTCAATGTTTCACAACCGTTGCTTTTATCTATCCGAATTCATCATTCTGTAACTCGTTTATCTTAACAACGGATGACCGAATTTTGGATCTCGGATATAACATTTATGTCAAATGACAATCTGTTAGTTAACATGAAATCTGCAATCGGGATGAAAACATTTTATTAACGAAAAAGGTAAATCCGGATATC
>JASDQU010106753.1:39201-52893 GCA_032191745.1 Picea mariana | reverse complement strand
TCTTTTTCTTGAGGCCTATCTATCTGTTGTTGATTCTGAAATCTGAATCTTCTTGGTGGAGGAGTGTCCCTGTAATCTTCTTTGTATATCTTCCTATCCTCTTTGATTGTTTCTGCATATCTCTTTGTATTTTTTTCTTGCTCTGTTGTTTTGGAGCTTGATCCCTTTTCTGCTTGATTATATCCAAGTATGGACTTGTCAAGATGATATTTTTGACTGCTTATAATGTCATCCAGAACTTTTGAGCTATTCTGCATATTTTTCTTTTGAATATCATTTCTTAGTGTGACAACCTCTGTTTCCAAGTTTCCAATGATCATGTCCTTTTCTTCTAGTTGTTCTTTGAGTGCTTCTTCAATTCTTTTATCTTCTTCTATTTGAATCTTCAATTTTGTGATCATTTGTTCTAGTTCTCGAGTGTCCTTTTTCTTGTCTAGTTCTGCTTGTAGTTTCTTGTTTTTCTTCTTTTCTCTTCTGATAACTTCTATGGAACACATTAATTCTTCTCGATAGTCAACTTCTGCCTCTTCAATTTCTTCTTCGACTTCTTCACATTCTTCTTCAGCTTCTTCATATTCTTCTTCAGAGTCTTCTTTTTCAAAGTCTTTTACTTCCATGAATAGAACTCTTCCTGTCTCATTGTCACTGGCTTCATCTTCATCTGATGATGAGATGTCTTCTTTGGTGTATAAGATTTTCTTGGAAACTTTCTTTGTAGTTATTTTGCCTTTATATGTGTGTTTTCCTTTTGAGTAACCTTCGTCATTTTTCTTTTTCTTACGAGGACATTTGTTAGCAAAATGACCAATACCATCACAATTAAAACAAATTAAAGGGAGCTTACCTCTATACCTACCGTTGGTTCCCTTGTTCAGTATTTTGATGAAGTTGGCCACTTCTTCATCATCTTCCAAGGCGTCACTGCTGTTGCTATATTCTTCTTGTTCCTTTTTCTTTTTCTTTGATCTTTTGAATGCCTTGAAGGCTGCTTCTTTTACATCTGAATTTTCCTACTTAGTTCTCATTTCATATGTTGTGAGATTCCATGCAGTTCGTCCATTCTTATTGAGTCCAGATCCGATATTTCTTCTAGTGCTGATATCTTAGGGTTGAATCTCATAGGAAGAGATCTTAGTATCTTTTGAACAATTACAAACTCTTCAATTTCTTCTCCCAATCCTATGATTTCATTCATTGTTTCATCGACTCGTAAGAAGTAGGCTGCGATATCTTCATCTTCCTTCATTTTTAGTTGTTTGAACTGACCTCTGTAAGTCTGAAGCTCTGCTTCTTTGACTTTTGTATCTCCTTCATAAATATTTTGAAGCTTATCCCAAATCTCTTTAGCGGATTTACAGTGTGCAACTTTGATGAATATTGTATCATTGAGACCATTCAAAAGTGCATTTGTGGCTTTGGAATTATTCTCACTGAGTTTTACTTCTTTGTCATTTGTTGGTGGAACTGCTGGTGCTGTGTATCCATCTACAATTGATTGCCAAACTTGAAATCCCTGTGCCTGTATATATGTCCTCATCCTTATGCTCCAAAAATTATACTTCTGTCCATCAAACTATGGTATTCCATTTTTATATGAGTTGGTACTCTCTATGATCTACCGTTTAGTGGTTAAACTGATTTCTGAAGGAACCTACTTTGATACCAATTGTTGGATTACTAAGAGGGGGGGTGAATCAATAATAGAGCAATTTAATCCTTTTTAACCATATAATACAAGTGTTATATCAATGAAGCATTATCATCCAATAACTGCAGACTAAATAAGCAATGAACAAATGAACAAACACACACATACAAAGTACACCAGTGTTTTACGTGGAAACCTAAATTGGGAGAAAACCACATAAAATTTTTTCTTATATGTCTTGAAAAATTACATTCATTGGAAGCACCAACTTCCTTTGTTTTTCAGATGCAACTAGAAGGAGGCTCCAACCCCCTAGTTTCTTAGGCTACAACCTGAGGGAAGCTCCAACTCCCCAATTCTTAGGCTACAACCAGAAGGAGGCTACAACCCCCTATGTTCTCCAGCTATAACTGGAAGGTGGCTACAACCACCTGTCCTTGCCCCGTCCTGTCACCCTGAAGTAGAAGTAGAGAAGTAGAAGTAGAATGATGGAACCACTATCAACATGTCACTGTGAGATATACCATTGTAAACCTGTACCAATAAATCTGAACCATGCATCAACCATGCATCAACCTGTACCTCAATCTGTACCATAAACAAGTGCATCAACTATGCACCAACCTGTACCAAATAACCTGTAATCAACCTATACCATAAACAAGTGAATCCAACCATGTACCAAGTATGTACCAATCATATGTCAACTACTCATCAACTATGACTCANATGATCACATTCTTTCAAACCTTAACTTCAACAATAAGAGACTATCATTTTCATCAAACTTTTCTTTAGTCTCACATGCCTAGTTTTGGATTAGTCAACAACCCTAACTTGAAGTAATCATAACTTTGTACTTGTAATGTATAAAGATAACAAACTGATATACAATGTTCTTCAGTGTGTTTTATGAAATTCGTCTAGGTGTCACTACTTGTAACCTCTCATAAAAGGATTTATAGCAAAAATGACATACCTTTATGAATTCTGGCTTATTCTAGAGAGGGACCTTGTAGAGCGTGCCCCACACAGAATATTTATTGAATAGATATGAAACTATTACATAGAATACTAAAAACTTTAAAATAACCAACACATTTGGTTTCACTAAATTTGGATCTGTTATGAAGAAGTTATGATATTTTTACCTAAAACACCTGTTTTTGACTAGTTTCAGGACTAGCCACAAACCCTATTTTCCACGGAGTGTAACTCAACAAATGCAATTACCCACAAGATGAATTTTTTACCACAGATACTTGGATATGTTTTCTCAATGGAATAGAAATTTCACAGTCTGAAGGATTATAGAAAAACAGTTATAACGAAAATGGCGAGATGACCTGTAAATAACATACCTTATAAAGCACCATCAAAAGAATTTATCCTTCCTTGCATTTCGGCCTTGTTTTCTTCACCTTCCCTAAGAATTTTGGCTTAGACATCCTTGGTTACCTCAAAAACCTATAGATATTCAATATGATCAAGTGTGATTAAAATGAGAGAGCCTTGCCTCTTATTTATAGTCTCCAAGTAGCTTCCTTAAAAACATTTCCTAGGTCACTTGGCCCCACTTTCCTTATTTTAGAGTTAACCCACTTCTAATTTCTCCATTAAATTTATTATTGAAACAATTTATTTTGTATTCACTTTGAATTATAATACACTAATTACTTCACTTTATTATTTACCTTTTAAAATCTCTTAAACCCCTTTGACTACTTTGACCTTTTGGGGCTTCTAGATGACATATGAGGGTCCTCCAACTCCGTAAGGCCATAAATCTCAAACCGTGAGGAGTTATGTGACGTTACACATATCACCATAAATGGAATGACATGTACTATCCATATAGAATAGTATTATCTGAAAATATATCATAACTCATATAGTTATCCATCAAACAAACGTGGGTCCATTACCCAAACCCGGGCTCTCCAACTTTTCATGGCCATAACTCTCTAACCGTGAGGAGTTATGTGTCGTTCCACATACCACCAGAAATGGAATGAAAAGAAATATTCATCTAGGATAGTTTACCTGACAAATTCATTGTTCTTCATCTCATTATTTCACAATTAATCATGGGTTCTCTTACTCCGAAAAGCATCTTCCCGTGAGGGCTTTCACCATAAGGGGACCAATTTGTAGTTCATCCATGTTTACTTCTTATAAACCATGACAAGACAATAATGATTCATCTTTACATCAAAAAATATTGGGTCCATTACCCAAACCTTTGTGTTGCGGGGCTTTCTTCAAGGGTTGACATCAATGACAACCAACCTTAATCAACAAAATCAAGGTTAAATTGGACGACTACTGAGTGTCAAGTTTTGTAATGTGAACATAGAAAGAATTTGTTACAACCCACCTCATGGAACTATTTTTTGTGGACTAATCCATGGAAGCATGGAATATATGAATATCATTGCCTGAATATGTTTTTAGAGTGTCTGTGAAGTGTGAAGAGGGTAGAGGAAGTGTGTGTGGATCATATAGAGAGAAGATGTGAGGCTATAAGGTTCAAGGTTGCTAGAGAATGAAAGGAAGATAATGCAATTGTATAAGGGTGGTTGAGAGGTGCAAGGTTTAAGAAACTTCTAAAATGAAGTAGATTGTGAACTAAAGGAATTTGTTGTAACAACAGAGATAGAGAAAATATTTTATGCAAGTGAAGGTTGAAGGAAATAAAATATTTGAAATTATTGATAGATTGAGGAGATTGGTGTCTCTAGTAGGTTGGTGCCTACATATTGCTAAGTTGGTGCTCAAATAAGGGGATTGGTGTCTCCTAAAGGTTGGTTCCTACAAATATTGCAACTACAAGTTAGTGCCTACAGTGAATGTTGAGTTGATGCTCAACTAAGGGGATTGGTGTCTTCTGCAGGTTGGAACCTGCAAGCATTGTAACATTTGGTCGATGCCTACATGATTTTATAAAAGAATTGTTTTGTGGTTTTCTCTATTTGGGTTTCCACATTAAATCTCTATGTATTGTGGATTGTGTGGTTATGTATTTATCATTAACAGTTATAATTGGTAAACTAACACATTGATAAATATTGAAAGAAAAAAAAAGTAGTCTCATATTGATTTACCCCCCTCTCAGTATAAGTAAGTGTGCCAACAATTGGTATAAAAGTGGGTTCCTTAAGAAACAGTCTAAACATTGGAAGGTGAATACCTGCAACAAAAATGGATAAACAAGAAGGATTTTCCACAAACAAAGCTCCATTATTTGATGGATCAAATTATTCTTTCTGGAGCATAAAAATGAAAACCTATTTGATGTCATTTGGGTTTGACGTTTGGAGTGTAGTTGAGAATGGTTACACCACTCCAAAAACTCCACTGATTGATACAGATGGAAACAAGCTTATTAACAATGATTATAAGGCCAATAACAGAATTCTGTGCCGTCTGGCAGAAGAATTTTCATTCAGAAAAAGAGGTATGGGACAAGTTCAAAAATATATGAAGGGGATGATAAGGTTAAGAAGGAAAAATTACAAATCCATAGAGGACAATTTGAGACCCTTACGATGAATGAAGAAGAAAATATTGCAGCTTATTTTCTTCGTGCAGATGAGATTTTCAACACTATCAAAGGATTGGGTGAAGAGATTGAAGAAACCATCATTGTGTAAAATGTTCTTAGAGAACTTCCCTCAAGATTTAATTCCAAGATATCTTCCATTGAAGAATTAAAATACCTAGACAAGTTGACAATGGATGGGTTGCATGGAATCCTCACTACATATGAAATGAGGATAGAACAGGATAAACCAACAAAGATATTGAGGAAGGAAGAAAACTTCAAGGCATCAAAGAAGATAAATACAAAAGGATACAAGATGAATGACAACTCAGATAGTGAATTAGATGCAGAAGAAACTAACTTTGTCATAAAGCTCAAGAGGGGGAAAAAAATGCAAAGGTAAGATTCCCTTCAAATGATTTAATTGTAGAGAAGTAGGACACTTTGATAATAAATGTCCTTATGCAAAGAATGGAATTAGCAATGTGAAAGAAGATTCTAGTTTCAAAAGGTACAAGAAGGGTAAGGCTGAAATTTAGAGGAGAAAGATATATAGACATAATAATAATCTATATACCAATGAAGACAATATCTTGTTCAATGATAGTGACAGTGAAATAGAAGAAATTATTTTTATAGGTCTAGAAACACATACTAATGTCCTAGAAAATGAGAATGTAGACTCAATAGAAGAAGAAGATTCTGAGAATGATGCAGAAGTATATCTTGAAGGGGAGCTCATAAGTGCTCTAAATAAAATAGAGAAACCGAGGAAAAATAATTGTCTACTAAAGGAGCAACTGAATAAGTACAGAAAATAAATGCTTGGGATAAAAGATAGTTTTGATGAAATTGAAAAGGTCATCCTCAACTTAAATAATCGAGTACAAGAGGCAAAGAGAATTGAAGAATTCTTAAGAGCCTAGCTAAAAGAGAAAGAAGATATTTGCAACAGTCTATAATATGAAATAGTTTATCTAAGAAAGGAGTTGGAAAGATCACATATCAATATGAAATTTGAAAAGATCTCTAGAACCTTGAATGAAATCCTAAACTATTAAAGATCACCATTTGACAAGACTGGTCTTGGATACAGTGAAAAGAATGAAGCTTCTAATGAAGAATCCTCAACCTCTTCAAAATATTCAAGTGAAGAAAGGACCAAGAGTTATGGCAATATACTAAAAAAATATATCAAGGTTGATGACAACAAGAAGGAAGAACAATATGTTCCACAAAAGACAAATCTTTTCCACAAAGACAAAATCAGGAAGATTCCCCCATCAAGATGGAATCACATTATCATGTACCGAAATTCTTTGTTTGTCTATTGTTATTCTTGCAATGGTTTTGGTAATAAATCTATAGATTGTAGAACAAGTGTAAGAGGTGGTTACATGAGGAACAACAACAGAGATACCCATGAATTGTCAAGGAAAAATTGCATCTCTTTTTCTCCTTTGCTGAACTATAACATCATGTGTTATAACTGCAACAATTATGGGTATATAGCAAAATTCTGTAGAAGTGATTTCAAGAAAAATAAGAAAGAGGAAGCCTCAACAATCATGGAAAGAAATCAGGAACAAAGGGAACAAAATAAAGAAAATTCCATGTTCATTCAAGTTCCACTTCATGCACAAAAGAATAAGGATAAGTGGGTCATTGACAATGGGTGCTCTAGTAACATGAGAGGAGATAGAACACAATTTACCACCCTAAATAAGAATGAAGGTAGTGTTACATTTGGAGACAATGGCAGTTCAAATAAAGTTGGAAAGATCATTCCTAGTATTCACAATGGAAGAGCTAAGGTTGAAAATGTTTTGTGTGTTGAAAACTTGAAACATAATCTTATTAGTGTAATCCAGATGTGTGACCAAGGGAACACTCTTACTTATGACTCTTGAGGATGTGATATTAGAAAATCAAATTGTAGTACCCTAGTTTTGATTCCCCTAATTAAATAATGTATTTAACGATCTTGATTTTTAATTGAGAAAAGTGGTTACATGCGATTCTTGGGGAAATACCATGTGGTTCTTGATTTCCAGGTAAATATATAAACCCATATTTGCGTTGTTTGGGGGTTCACTCTTTCATTCACTTTGTTCATTCTTTATTCCTCATTCATTCTTGATCTTGGTTGGGGAAAGAAAAATGAATTGTGGAGGAAGGAAGCCATTGTTTTATGACTATAGTAAATATTGGTGTATTCCAGCCATGAATTGGTACCTGCATGCCTCAGATGCATTGGCATGTGATAAATTTGATTCACAACTACAAATCATGAGATTCCCAACATGGAGATTATTAACAAGATGCATTGGAACCCTGGAAAGAAGTGGATAGCCCGAGGGACTTCATGGTAGTGAAGGGGGTTCATTGTCTTTGGGTGGTTTGGGATGGAGAGAAGAGAGATGGTGTACTTTGGATTGTTGTGTGTTGAGAAACCTACGAGAGCTTGAGTGCTAACTGATTTGGGAAGCTCAGTGTTGTCCAGGAACCTATCCTTATGGATTCATAGCCCTAGCTTGGGGGTGACCTACTGTTAATATTTGGAACAACGTCTATGGTTGGGTGGGACGTCCTTGGTTTGCAACTAGTTGGTGATTGGTTTTTATTAAAAATAAGTGCTCTATGTCATGTGTTTTTATGCTTGTATATTTATTTCCATTGTGTATTAATTATTATCTCTGATATTCATTTTTATAATATACATGCTTCTTGGTTGTTGTTTTGCATGGCATTTTAATCATTTATTTTATGTTGTAGCATGGATCTTGATTATTGCATGTGAGTTTGTTATGCTTCTTTATTAATTAATTGTTATTAGAATTTGAAATTAGTTTTGAAGTGTGTTTTGAAGTAGTGTGACCAACCTGTAGGTGGTCGGGTATTTTACATAATGATATCAGAGCTTTTGGTTGAAACATTGAACTGGTATGGGGAGAAACGGGTGTGAATTAGACAATTTTTTTGTTGAAGTATGAGTAGATTTGGAAAAAAAATGGTGTGAAATTAGAGATAAAATCCCCAAGTTCGTGAGTAGATCTGAGTTTAAATGATTCAAGAATGTATAAGAAGTATAATGGAGTTGATCTACAGAGTTGCAGACTTAGATTCAACCTGCAAGGTCGAAAATTTGAGTTTTAATGGCCGATGTAACACTCAGAAGAGTTTAATGAATTGACGACCAGGATCATGTTCAATCTCAAGATCAACGACCCAAATTCATCCTTGAAAATTTTAAAAATTTCTAATGTTTTCTAAGTTTGGCAGAGTTACTAGATCGACGACCGAGATTCATTTTCGATAGTTGGGAAAATGAGTCCAATCGACGATCTAGATTCATTTTTGGTCAATGGGAGTTGGGAGCAGATCAATGACCAAGATTAGGTTTATTGTTAGATCGACGGTCAAGATTCATCGATAATTAGTCGAAAATTTTTGTAAGTGTTGGAGTTGGCCAAGGGAAATGGCAGACGGGCCAATGGTAGGGTCGGCCATATTCGACGAAATATTTTTATTCGTCCAAGGGAAATGGATAACATTCGGGTTGACCAAATTTGATGAAGTATTTTTTTTGTCAAAGGGAAATGGTCGACTGGATTTGGTGAAGTATTTTTAGTCGTCTAAGGGAAATGAATGACATATCAATGGGCCAATGGTGGGGTGTCGACTGATTCAGTGAAGTGTTCGATTAAGTAAGAGAGACAACCGATGTCCAATGAAGGAAAAAGGGTGATGATGTGTCATGCCACATCAACATCCATGTGTCATGCCACACCATCCCTAATGCCATGTCAGAGTTTACTTTTCATGCCACATCAACATTCGTGTCATGCCATGTCAGCAAGGAAATGGCCAAAGGCCAATTTTTGGGTTAGCCGAATTGGGGAAGTAGTTTTAATTAGTCAATAGGAACGACCGATAACTGATGGGCCGATGGTCTGATTGCATGAATGGAGAGTGTTTCATACACCAATGAGAATTGCTAACCGTAGACGGTCGGATCGGTCGGTTCAAAGGTGTATCGTAATCGGTTGTCAGAAAAGGGGCCAACGAATGACGGTCAGGTCAGCTATTGAGGCAGTTAGAGCAGATCAATGATCCATATCTCTTTTGAATTGAGATCGATAGTGCAGATTGCCACATAGGCAAGATTGTCCATTAGTTAGAGTCTGGAGCCATTTTCTTATTTTTCCATAACTGAAGCATATTAAGTTAGATTGGGATGAAACGTATGGGTTTTTTTTCCGTAGTGAGGAGATCTACAAAAGTACCAAAGAGGGCCATTTCCCATTTTTTCTTGGATTTGTCAAAAATTGCAAAATAGTGATTTTTAAAGATCTGGGTCTACATCATTGGCAAAGATACATATTAAGTTGAAACTCTTGGAGAGAGTCTAGAAAGTAGACATGAAAATAACCCATGAAGTAGTTGAATAAATTCTATGGGGATACCGAAATAGGCCAAAATCCACTATTCTGAGCCACTTTTCGGGGATTTTTGAGATTTTCAGAGGAGAAGTGACCCCAGATCACAAAAATGAAATTTTTTATTTACTTGACATTTTATATACTCATTAATACAAATAACTTTGGTTTAGTGAAATTTTTCCAGAAGTGCACAGATTGAAAGATAACAAGTTTTGCTAAAAATTCCAAGTCTGGGAAAATGGGTGAAAAATGACAAAGTTGTCATTTATAGATTTCTATAGTTTTTTACTTGAGATTCATATTGAAAATATGACAGTTTTTATGAATTTATTGTCATTATTATTATCTATATCTCATACAAAAGTTTCTCTAATTATTGATATATTTTCTTTTGCAGTTGATTGAAGTTGGCATTTCAATAAAATTACACCAATGGAGAAAATGACAAATCGAGCGAAAGTGGTTTTTTCACGAAGCCATAAATTTCAGCTCAGATATCGGATTGGGGCATGGGTATAGTTGTTGGAAATTTGATTCAGAGAGTAATAACCTAACATTCTTAGAATTTGGATAACTATGATATACTTCTTCATGAATTGAGTAGAAAAATGACCTGTAGCATTAATTGAATAATTTCTATAATATGCATAATTCTAACAAAAATGGTTGCTTTCACATTTTGCAGAATTAGGGGATATAACATATCATTTCAATATAAGAATTAATATTTGAGACATGGAGAAAGGAGAGGGATCCTTCCGTCATGATAAAGAAGACAAATGACAAAATATCAGTGTTGGTAATGCAGAGACCGAATCAAATGGGCATAAGAGAAGAGGGGAACAAGAAACATTAATAGATATTGTGAGAATCCTGAGAATAGAAGTGAATAAATACAAAGAAGAAAATGAGAGGTTGATAAGAGAACAAAACCAAATAAATTCTCAAGTGATGCAAAGCCTAAATCAGTTTCATAGGCAAGTAGAACATAAATCAGACTCAAGGCACGAGGAAGAAGGCATACATTATGAAAGAAGAGATAACTACAGAAGAGATGGTCATTCAAGAAGTGCCAACATAACTCATATACATCACTCACCTCCTTACTCAACAAGGAAATTTTATATATTTGAATACTCCTTAAGCAGTCCAGAAGTGTCTCTTGTTAGACACCAAAGAAGAAGATATGAATTAGACAGTTTGAAAGGAGAGCTAAGAAAGCTTAAGACACCATCCTTTGATGGTGAAAGAGAAAGGGAATATGATGTTGAATCCTGGTTGATTGGAATTAGGAAGTACTTTCAGTTGCAAAATAACTCATCTAGCCTAGAAGCCAGAATTTTCACATACCATTTGCATGGAAAATGAGCTATGTGGTGGGATCAGTTGAAGCAAGTTGAACACATTAATGAGAGCATGATCACTTGGAAATAGTTCAAGAGATATTTTAAGACAAAGTATATTTCAGAGAACTTCTATGAAAATAAAAAGCAAGAGTTCTTTGAAATTAGGTTGGGAAGCATGGCCATGACAGAATATGAAAATAAGTTATTGGGATTGTTGAAGTATGTGGGGTTTATCAAGGATGAAAAAGTGAAGATATATAGGTTTTTGAGTGGAATTATGTCCTTTTATAAAGAGAATATTCAATATGATGAGCCTATGACTTTGAAATAAACCATTAGGAAGGCTAAGTACTTGTATGAGCAAGGAAAGGGAAGAGAATATTTGCAGAAGTCTTGGAGTGATAAGAAGAAGAAGAAATCTGATCAGAGGAGGAAGGGATTCAAACCTCCTTTCAACGTAAACAAACTTAATAAAAATCAGCAAGATCAGTCTACTAAGAATGGATCCAAGAAAGAAGACTCCTTGGGAAAAAGGGGAAGACCACCAATCCAATGTTGGGGATGCAAGGAAGACCACATGTACAAGGATTTTCCTCACATAAGAGATAAAGCAAAGAATATGCACAACATCCAATAGGCTACAACAATATAGTATATGGGAAGAATATTGCAACCTTAGAGAATTGACAAGCATAGTATCAATCCAATATGGTCAAAGTGGAAGGTAAGAGCATTAATCAACATGTTGCTATTTTAATTGATTTAGGAGAAAGCCGTTGTTACATTGATCCTAAAGTAGTGAAAATATTACATTTGGAGAAAAGTAAGCTTGAAAATTCAAGTTTGGTTCAACTATCCACTGGAACCAAAAGAAGGATCAATGAGATGGTCAGAGGTTGTCCAATAAGTCTTAATGGAGTGAATACTAATGCTCACCTAAATATCATACCCTTAGAATCTTATGATATCATGATTGGAATGGTTTAGTTGGAATAACACCATGATGTCCTAGATTCTCATAACAACACATTTACATGTCTTGACAAAGAAGAAAAATAGAACACTATGAAAGGAATTCCAAGACCCATTTCTATAAGGGAGATTTCAGGCTTATAGTTGAAGAGATATTTTAGGAAAGGATGTCAATTGTATGAAACTCATGTGGAGGAGACATGAAATACAAAAGAGCCAAGCCTTGAATATTTTTCAGTATTGCAAGAGTTTGAAGATGTATTCCAAGAAATACCAGGATTGTTGCCAAAGAGGGAAATATATTTCTCTATTGATTTAGTACCAAGAGCTTCCCCAATATCAAAAACACCTTACAAATGAATACACCCAAATTAAAAGAATTACAAATGCAGCTGGAAGAATTGTTGAAGAAAGGGTACATATTCCCAAGTGTTTCACCTTGGGGAGAACCAATACTCTGTCAAAAATAAGGATGGAACATTGAGGTTGTGCATTGACTTTAGACAACTGAATGAAGCCACTGTTAAGAAAAAATACCCTCTACCTAGAATTGATGACCTCTTTGATCAAATAAGATGAAAAAACATATTTTCAAAGATAGACTTGACATCTAGATACCACCATGTAAGAATCAAGGAGGAAGACATCAGTAAGACAACCTTTAGATCAAGTATGGACATTATGAATATGTAGTGGTGCCCTTTGGACTAACCAATGCACCAACTATCTTTATGTGCTTAATGAATGACATATTCAAAAATTATTTGGATAAGTTTGTCATTGTGTTTTTGGATGCCATACTTATTTATTCTAAGTCTGAGGAAGAACATGAACATCGCTTGAGGTTGGTTTTGCAAGTGCTGAGGGAACATCAAATTTATGCCAATCCTAGTAAGTGTTCTTTTTACCAAGAACAGATCCATTATTTGGGACACATTATTTTAGAGGAATGAATAGTAGTGGATCCAGAGAATATTAAAGCCATTAGAGGATGGCCAACACCAGGAAATGTTTTAGAAATAAGATCTTTCATAGAATTAGCTGGATACTACATGAGGTTTATAGTAGGGTTCTCTAATATTGCTCATCTCCATCACTTCTTTTAAAAACAAGGGAATTAAGTTTGAATGGACAACAAAGTGTGAAGATAATTTTAATTTATTGAAAGAATTACTTACTAGCACACCTATTTTAAAGATTGCTAATCCAAATGAGAATTTTGTGGTATGTACCGATGCATGCAAGGAAGGAATTTGTGGAGTCCTCACTCAAAATGGACATGTCATTAGTTATGAATCTAGAAATCTTAAATAACATGAGAGAAATTATGCCACACATGATTTGGAGTTTTCTTCCATAGTTCATGCATTGAAGATGTGGATGCATTATCTCATGGGAAAGAGATTTGAATTAAGGGAAAATCATAGTGGTCTGAAATGTCTTTTTGAACAACCAACTTTGAATGCGAGGAAGACAAGATGGTTGGAATTTTTAAGTGAGTATTTTTTTGACATCTAGCATATCAAGGGAAAATAAAATAAAGTTGTTGATGCACTCAAAAGAAGCGTACATATCATGCATGCTACAACCATTAGTATGCATCAGTCATATTTGAAGAGAAAAGTTTTAGATGTTGATGTTATAGACCAGTATTACCTATAGGTAAAAGAAAGTTTACAACAGGAAAATGTGTTGGATTACTGAGAGGGGGGGTGAATCAGTAATAACGTAATTATAATC